>CM072924.1:5338948-5406846 GCA_036971965.1 Nyctalus aviator
CGTGGGCTTTGGGGGCAGGGCCCGGACAAGGGCAGGCGACGGGACGGCCCTTCCTCGCTCTGTCTCCAAAGGGCGCGCCGAGGGCGGTGCACGGCCACTGGACCGAGAGCTAGAGACTCGGGGCCTGGGACCCCCGAGGGGCCGAGCGGGGCGGCCGGGAGGGACCCCCTGGAGCACCGTCCGAGGACGGTCAGTGCAGGCGCAGGGCCCGCGGTCAGGCCTCGGGGGGCTCCTGACTGAGCCAAGGGCTCTTCTGCCTCCCCGTGGGCCTGGCCCGGGCCCCCGTGGTCTCCGTCCCCAGAGCCAGCGTGAGCTGTTGAACCACACAGCGACCTGGGCGCTGGGGGCAGGCTGCCGGGAGGGTCCCAGGACTGGGGCTGGGCAGAGGGGCTGGGGGGGCCTGGAGCTGCCGGAGGAGACAGGGAGGCTGGTGTCCCATTCTTGACCTCGGGTGCGTCCTGCTGGCCCCACCGGCCCGGGGCGCCGCCTCAGGACCCTCCGCTGCACAGGCAGCCCCGGGGGAGGCGCAGGGGCCGTGCAGGGGGGAGGCGCAGGGGCCGTGCAGGGGGGAGGCGCAGGGGCCGTGCAGGGGGGAGGCGCAGGGGCCGTGCAGGGGGGAGGCGCAGGGCCCATGCCCGGGGCCACCTGCATCCTGCGGGAGGTCCCTGAGCAGACCCCCGGGAGCGCCCTGGCCGGACCCTTCCCAGCGTCACTGAGGCCCGAGGCTGCAGAAAAGCGTGAAGAGCTGAAACCGGTGTGGCTCAGTGGATAGAGCATCGGCCTGCGGACTGAAAGGTCCCAGGTTCGATTCCGGTTGCGGGCACATCCCCAGTAGGAGGTGTGCAGGAGGCAGCTGGTCGATGTTTCTTTCTCATCGATGTTTCTAACTCTCTAGCCCTCTCTCTTTCTCTCTGTAAAAAAATCAATAAAATATATTTAAAAGAAAAGAAAAGCGTGAAGAATGAACTGGGCTCTGGTGGCTCTGGGGAATTGGGAGCGGATCCATGGAGCCCAGAGTCCGCGCGGCCTGGCCGAGCGGGACCTTGGACGAGTCATTTCCCTCCGGGACTCCGAGCACAGCCAGGGCGGGGGCTCCGGAGCCTGACCACCGGGGACTGCGGGTTTCCCGTTCTCGGAGCTCAGAGCCGGCAGGCCCCAGATGAACAGACGGCCGGAGCCCCGGAACCGAGTCCGGTCAGGCTTGGCGCAGAGCGGGGCTGGGTGTTTGCCCTCGGTCATGGGAGAGGCTCTGCCGAGAGGCAACTGCTATGGTGACCGCCGTGCAGGGGCGCCGAGGAGGGAGACACACCTCCCGTTTTGCAGATGGAAAAACTGAGTCCCAGAGAGGAACAGCAGCCGGCTCAGCCTCTTCCCTCCCCACCATCCACCCTCTCCCCTGGCACTTTCCAGAGCTGTGGGGGGCAGTGGGGGGAGAGGCTGGGGAGCCCCATAAAGCAGAACTGGAAGCAGAACCCCCTCTCCTATTGACTGACTGCTCCCAGGCCCCCCAGTTCTCTCCTTGCGGGTTGGGGTTTGTCTGCTTCTGTGGCAGCTTCAGTGCGTGGGACTGGTGAGAGTGTGTCCCCTGTCCCCCCACGTCCCAGGAGCCCCCTGAGTGGGATACTGCTCTGCCGCCAGGAGCCAGGACGGAGTGGCACTGGGCCAGTGCCCCTAGCAGCGACAGCGAGAGGCAGCTGGCGCTGCCGCCAGGAATGCCAAGAATGCAGAGCCAAGAATGCAGAGCGGCTGCGTCCTTCCCGCTCCTCTTCCTCCCCCAGCGGGCGGACAGGATATTCCCTGCGAGGGAAGCCCGGTCCCGCCCCCTCCCTGATGGGAAAGCCTGGGGAGGGGGCTCTGCGCCTGCCTGGAGGAGGCGCGGGGGGGGTGGGCGGCACTGCCGGGCACAGCGGGTCTGTGTGGGTTTCGTGCGTGCTGAGGACCTTCTATGTGCTAAGCAGTCATTCCCGCAATCTCACCAGCACGGGAGACTGTCGAACGTACGGGTCAGACAGGGAGACTCAGAGGGGCCAGGGAGCTTGGCTGAGGGCACCAGCTGGCAAGCGGCAAAGCCGGGCCTGATCCCGACCAGTCCCACTCGGACCCTCTCCGCCATCAGGCCGGGCGGCCTCAACGCCGCTGTGCTGGGGAGCGGGGGGTCCCTGGCACCCATAAACCCCGCAGAGGAGGGCAGCTGACCACAGCCCCTCCGGCCTTAGTGCCCGGGGCAGGGCTGTGGTGGGAGGAAGGGCCCAGGGAGAGGAGGGGGCTCTGGAAGGCTGAAGGGACACACAGGGGCGGGAGAGAGCATGCGCCCAGACTCCGCCCTGTGATTCCGGGGTCTCCCTGCGCCCCTCGCTGTGCCCCCGTCTCCTCCCTCTGGTCCCAGCCTTTGTTCGGCTGCGCCTCTGGGCCCACCGGGCAGGGCTCCCACCTTCACTGAGCGGCCCTGCTGGCGGGGATGGGGGGGCGGACAGGACTGCAGACCTGAGCGCCTTGGCTGTGCTGGGGGGGAGGCCCAGGCCCCAGGCCTGCCCCAGGCCCCAGGCCCCAGGCCCGCCCCAGGCCAGGCCTGAGTGCCTGGAGGACAGGGGCCATCTGCACGATATTAACCCGTTGGAAACAGGGGGAGCCCCCTGCCCCCCTAGAAAGTGAGAAGCAGGGGACCTAGGCCACCTGCTCACAGCCGCAGAGCTGCCATTTAAATGTTGGACTGTCTCTGGCACCCACCAGCCCTCAGGGGGGCCTGGGCTGGGCTGAGCCGCGGCCCCTCACCTCCCCACCCCCTCACCTCCCCCTGGTCCCCAAGCCCCTGTCCCCGCCGCCGGTTCTGGCCCTGCCAGGTCTGGTCCGGCGTGCGGTCACCGGCTCGGGTCCCCTGGGGAGCCCCGGGTCAGGTAAACAGGATCCCAGCTCACTCCCTGACCTTGTTTACCTCCCGAAAGAATGTCGGGGCATTCTTCCCCTTCCCCGCCTGTGAGTCACCCCTCAGCAATGCCAGGCCCGGCCGCCAGCCCTCGGCCCCGGCCCCAGCTCCTCGCCTGGTGATGTCAGCGGGTCCCCCTGCCCCCCTCGGGGAGCCCACCGGGCCCTGCGTCGCCATGGCCACAGCTCACAACAGGAAGCCGGCCCGCGAGGGCCGCGCTGGGCCAGAAACACAGGAAGCGCGCCGAGCGCCGCACAGCATTGTCAGCCCCGTAAAAAACAAAGCAGAACAAAAACCTAATGAGAACAATTAGCCCAGAGAAGAGGGGGGGAAAATAGGCCAACAAAACAAACACAGCCAAGCCGCCTGCAGGCAGGAGGCTGGCCGCGCTCCAGGGCCCCGTGCTTCCCTCCCAGCACAATGCGGCTCCACGCACTTCCTTCTCAGAAGCTTCTGGGTGGGGGTGCGGGGTCCTTCCCAGCAGCTCCTGTGCCGGGGCCCCCCAACGTGTGAGGCCCCCAAGGCCAGCCAGCCCTGACCCCGCCGGCTCTGTGGCCTCGGCCGCAGGCTCTGGGGGGCCAGGTGGGCTGGTCACCCCCCCACTCCCAGGCGTGATGCTCCCCGAGGCCTGCAGGGGGCGGCACCCCGCTCAGGGGGAGAGAGCACAGGCGCTGGGCACAGGTGGCCCCACTGCTGCCTGGCTGGGAGACTGGCATGCAGGAGGCAGCCAATCAGTGATTCTCTCTTATCATCACACCTACTGGGCAGAGGCAGGTGACTCCTCTCTTGAGCCTCAGTTTCCTCCCTGCTTTCCCATCATCACCACCACTGTCCGCACCATCCGTCCCTCCCCCCTGAGGTCGGTGAAGCCTAAATGAGTTGGCGCAAGATCGGGCATCAACTCCGGGGCTGACGGGACCAGAGAAGGGATGAACGGACGGCCAGAAGTTCTTCAGTGCGAGGTGCACTCAGCATAAATGCGCTCTGACACCAGGCCCGGGGAGACAGGAGGGCCAACAGAGGCTGGGGGACTTGGAGGGGACTGAGCCCTGGAGAGGGGGTGCAGCCGAGAGTCCTCAAGGCTCCCTCTCTCCCAGGAGCCGAGGGCTCTGGCCCAGTGATTCTGCCTGAATAATACAATCTGGTCTGGTCCCTGGCCGGTGTCTGCCTGTGGCGGGGAGCCTGCAGCTTGGGGAGAGGGGGGTGGGGGTAGGGGGCAGCTGGAGGCCCAGAGGCTGAGGAAGTTGCCCCAGGCTGCACAGCCTGCAATCCTGGAGCCAGATTCCAGCCCAGCTGGCTCCATCTGCCATGGCAGGCGCACTGCAGTGTTCACCCTGTGCCGGGGACCCCCAGCTATGCCTCTGAGGAGCCCCCCCGAGTTAGTGGCCTCAGTTCCCCAGCCGTGGGCTGGGAGATGGTGGAGGAAGCGCTCTCCCACCACTGGCCCGGGAGCTCAGAGGAGAGCCGAGCGGCTCCAGGCCCGCGGGGGGGAGGGAGGGCCGAGACCCAGGGGAAGCCTGGGAAGAGCTCGGATAACTGGGGGCGGGGAGCGGTCCCCGCAGGAGGAGAGCTGAGCCGGGCCTCGCAGGGGGAGGAGAAGCAGATGTGGTGAGGGGCAGGCGCAGGGCGGGCGGGCGGAAGTCATCTTAGCTGGGAGCCAGGCCCGGGGGCGCAGCCGGCGGGGACGGGGGCGGGGGCCGCACCTGAGGGCTCAGGTGCCCGGAAAGGACGTGCCCGCCCACCCCGTCCTCCTGCCTCCTCGTCCGGCGCCCCGCACGCACCTGCCCGGGCGGGGAAGGACGAGGATCCCTTCCGATCCGGGTGGAAATCCTCGCGGGGGTGTGAGCTGGGCCGCAGGAAGGGGCCGGCGTGTGGGCGGCCTGTGTCTGCAGCAGGTGAGGGGCCGGGAGGGGGTCTCCCGGGACAGGCGCTGAGGAAGGGCCGGGCCTCGCAGCCACCCAGCCGGTCCTCCCCTCGCCTCCGTGCACACGGGGCGGGGACCCTGTGGCGTTATTCCCTCTGGGCCTCGGGGTCCTCTCCTGGGAAGTGGGGGGGCTCTGGCTTAGGCAGAGGCAGCAGGCGGTCTGTGCCTACCAGTGTGGAGGGACAACTGGACCGTCAGGACACAGCCCTGGCCCCGCGGCCCGTCTGAGGCATTTTAACAACACACGGAGCAGCCGGGCCGGCGTGGCTCAGGGGCTGAGCCTCGACCTATGAACCAGGAGGGCCCGGTTCGATTCCCAGTCAGGGCACATGCCCGGGTTGCGGGCTCCATCCCCAGTGGGGGGACACGCAGGAGGCAGAAATCAGTGATTCTCTCCCATCACTGATGTTTCTATTCCTCCCTCTCCTCTCCTCTCCAACATGCATAAAAACAGATTTTGGAAAACAACACACGGTGCAGTGCGGTCTGCGGAGCGGGAACGCTCCCGCTCCTTCGCTCCTTCGCTCACCAGCTGTGCAGCTCGGGCAGGGTGCTCAGTGTCTCTGAGTCTCCCTCCCTGCCAGAAGAGGACTGCAACAGCGCCACCTGCTGGGCTGCCGGCCACGGAGTCGATGCAGCTACTGGGCGGGTTGTGAGTGCCCACAGAGCCACCCTAGGCTGCTTCTCCCCGGGGGTCCCCCGAACAGCTTCACTGCCGGACCCCGTGTCCGCCCTGGCCCTCGGGGCGGAGATGGGGCAGGAGGAGGAGGAGCCGGAGGGAAACGGGCTGACCCAGAGGTTGGACCTGGGTCCTCGCCTCTGTCCTCTGGCCCTGACCTGGTCTCCTGGGGCTGGGCCCGGGGGCCGGCTGTCTTTGCCTGCCTCTCTCCCTGCCCGGGGCGGGCGAAGCCGCAGAGGAGCTGTCAGAGGAGAGGGGGAGGCCCCGAGGACGTCACCCAAGGGGGGCCCGCAGGGCCTGCACCCGGAGGTGCCCCCCGTGCTCCTGACCCGGCCTTCCCGTCCAGCGTCCAGCGCCTCCTCTCCCGCCAGCTGCGCCCTCCAATGGTTGTCCCCGGAAGCTCAGGCACACGCTCAGAGCCTGCCCTGAAGGCCACAAAGCACACAAGCCATGACCCCCACCTCCCACCTGTCCTCTCCCCTCTCCCCTCTGTCCACACGTCCGCTCCCCGTCTTTCCAAGCCCCTGTGGTGGCTCCGTAGCCGTCCCCTCTCTCCGAGCCTCCAGCACCTTCCGTGTCCCCCGCCCGCCTGCCCGCGAGGCCCTCAGGGCTCCCGCTCAGTCTGTCGGCTTCCTCTGCCAGCTGGACCCTCTGGCCTTGTTCCTGGGCCCCTGCCTCCACCCCCTCCCTCCCCCTAGGCCCAGGCTCCGCATCCACATCTGACCCCTCTCCGGCAGGACCTTGTGGGCCCGAGCCCACCTCCTCACGGTGCAACGTTGAGCAACACTCTCACCCTCTCTGGGCACCAGTGTCCTCATCTGTAAAGTGGGGCTAGCAGGGGTTCCTGCCGTGGTGGAGGGGCTCACGGGGTAACAAAACCGCTCAGAACACGCCTGCACACAGAAAGACCGAGCGCCCGAGTCACACAGCCAGCACGTGGCCGAGAGGGAGCCTGAACCCAGGCATCCCAGATCCCAGTCCCACGCTCCGTTTTCCCCTCTTGCTGGTGTGACACGCCTGTCACCCAGCACACCCTCTCTCCCCTGAAAGGTTTGCAGCGTGAAGCGGCATGCCATCTCCTGTGGTGGGAGCTCAGGCAAAAACAAGCAGATGGAACACGCCCCCTGAGGCCTGGCGGTGACATCAAGGGCCAGCCCCGAGGGCGCTGCTATGCTGCTGCTGCGCCTTCTTGGGACTCCATCCCCCGAGGGACGCTGGGGACACCTGGAGTCTGGCGCCACCTGGTGGTCAGAGTAAGTCCCGCTGTCCTCCGGGACTCGCCCTGGAAACTCAGGCACCCAGCATCCTGCAGCCAGCCCTCTGCAATGCTTTTAACTGTCTCCCACCTCCTTCAGCCCCGCCTGGTGCCCTCTTCCCCGGCGCCTGGCTGAAGGCCGGCCTCTCACTGAGCGTTTGTTTATTCACTCAACAAACACTAACCCCCTCTGTGTGGATGGTGAGGTGAGATGAATAAGACACGCTCCCAGCCTGATGGGGAGACACACGCGGACTGACAGCTGAACCAGGACTGGGAGTGAGAGAAGCCCAGAGGCTTTGCTGGGGGCAGGCAGAAGGGTAATCCAGGACGCTTCCTGGAGGAGGAGGGGCGAGGAGGACCACCAGAGAACAGATAGCATGAGGCACTGAGGGTGGCCGGTGTGTGTGCTCTAGCACCACCTCCTCAACACAGACTGGTCAAAGGGGTTCGTTATGAATACCAAGACCCCTTTACCACTCTTGCCGAAGTCGGTTTGGCTCAGTGGACAGAGCGTCGGCCTGCGGACTGAAGGGTCCCGGGTTCGATTCCAGTCAAGGGCATGTACATTGGTTGCAGGCACATCCCCAGTGGGGGGTGTGCAGGAGGCAGCTGATCGATGTTTCTCTTTCATCGACGTTTCCAACTCTCTATCCCTCTCCCTTCCTCTCTGTAAAAAATCAATAAAATATATCTTAAAAAAAAAAAAGACCCCTTTAGCACTCTTATCACCGAGGCCCTTCCAAGGGTGTTAGGAGCTCTGTGCTACAAATGGGGAAGAATATATATAATTTTTGTAATCACAATAATTAGTATGGAGTGGTGCTGTCACTCTGGCTGCCAAAGCTGGATGGAGGAGGTGGCAGGGACTGAAGAGAGAGGTGCTGGGGGCCTGGTGGGGGGTGGGGGGTGGGGAGTGGTACAGGTGGGGAGAAGGGGATGGAATTGAGAGATGGGTGGGAGGTGAGCCAGAGGAGGGTCTGGGACGGCATTCAGGGTCTGAGAATCTGCGTGTTTATATTTAAGAATCAAACTTTAAAAGAATAATTCTATTATTGATTTTAAAAATCAAATGCTAACTCACCGCTAATTAACTGAACAATACAAAACATGTGGTTGTCTCCATAAACTCAGGAAAAGCATTTGACAAAATTCAACATTTCGTTATAATAAAAACTCTCAGAAAACTAGGAATAGAAAGAATCTTTCTCAATCTAATAAAGGGTGCCTACAAAAAAAAAAAGCTGTAGTTATAGCTGATATCAAAACTACTGGTAATATATATATATATATATATATATATATATATATTTTCTCCCTAACATCAGGAAAAAGCAGGCATGTCTGCTTTCAGTACTTAAGGTCCTCCTTGTGCTGGAGGTCTCAGCCAGTGCAATAAGGCAAGAAAAAGAAAGGCATATGGATCAGAAAGCAAAACTATTGTCACAGACATGAAACCTGGGTGGAATTTGCAAAAAAGCTGATAGAACTAATCAGTGAGTTTAGTGATATTGTGAGATACAAGGCCAACATTAGAAAACCACCTTTGGGCCCAGCTGGTGTGGCTCAGTGGTTGAATGTCAACCGATGAACCAGGAGGGCACGGTTTGATTCCCTGGTCAATGATTCTCTCACCATGGATGTTTCTCTCTCTCTTGCCCTCTCCCTTCCTCATTGAAATAAATAAAAACATATTTTTAAATAATCAAGTTTGGTTTTTATTTAGTATTCATGGAAATGAAAATTTTAAAATTCTACTTACAATAGCAGCAAAACACTTATGTGTAACTCTGACAAGGTGTGTCCCATACTCCCCATACTACATGGCTGAGAGCGTTAAACAAGGACTAAATGTCAAAAGTTCCTAACGG
The DNA here is from genome assembly GCA_036971965.1 of Nyctalus aviator. Lineage (NCBI taxonomy): Eukaryota > Metazoa > Chordata > Mammalia > Chiroptera > Vespertilionidae > Nyctalus > Nyctalus aviator. The sequence continues at coordinate 5,347,601 of CM072924.1, forward strand.
GAGAGTTATGGCATTTTCATAGATTGGAAAATTCAATATTGGTAAGACATGTTATTTCCAAATTGAGCTACAGATTCAACATAATCCCAATAAAAATTCAACCAGTCTTTTAAAAAATATTTATTTTATTGATTTTTCTCAGAGAGGAAGGGAGAGGGATAGAGTTAGAGAGTTAGAAACAGGGTTCAGCTGCCTCCTGCACACCCCCTACTGGGGATGTGCCCACAACCAAGGTACATGCCCTTGACGGGAATCGAACCTGGGACCCTTCAGTCTGCAGGCCAACGTTCTATCCACTGAGCCAAACCAGTTAGAGCCACATAGAGCATTTTTTAACTGGCCCACAAGGTTATGATTTTAGACTTAACGTAACTTTCCCCTAGAATTAGAAAGACTTCCTCTGCTGCCTCTGGCCTCTCTGTTACTGTGACTCCAGACTAATTCCTGTTCCTCTCTTTGTGATTTTTTTCTTTCTTTTTTAAAATATATTTTATTGATTTTTATAGAGAGGAGGAGAGAGGGATAGAGAGCTAGAAACATCGATGAGAGAGAAACATCGACCAGCTGCCTCTTACACACCCCCTACCGGGGATGTGCCCGCAACCAATGTACATGCCCTTGACCGGAATCAAAACTGGGACCTTTCAGTCCGCAGACCGACGCTCTACCACTGAGCCAAACCGGTTTCGGCTGTGATTTTTTTCTTAACAGAAAGCTTTTAAATTCGTGTTCTTTTTGTTCCTGATATTCAGACATTTCTTGGTGTGTCTAGGTGTTGGTCTTAAAAAAAAAAAAAAAATCCATCCTGCTCATCACTTGATAAGCTTTCCAGTTTGGTGTCCGAGTCCCTGTTCAGTTCCTGGACATTCTTAACACATTCTCCTCCTCTTTGTTCCCCCACCTTCTCATTCTGAAACTCCTGATAGCAGATGCTGGGCCGGGATCCATCTTACAGAGTTTTTTGTCTTTGCTTTCATAGTCTCCATCTCTGTGTTCTACGCTCTGGGGTCCACTAGCTCCTCTATTAATTTTAAACAATTCAACAATGTTTTTAATGTTCAAGAACTTGTACTTTCTGCTTGCTCCTTGCTCGTAGCATCTCGTCCTTATTTTCTGCGTGTGATGTCTCCTGAAATAGCTCTGAGGAACTTCTACTGCAAAGTTATCTTTTCTATCCTGAACTATTTTTATTTTCTTTTGAGTCAGTCTTCCCTCCACCCATTCCTCTTAGTATTTCTCTTTCAGCTACAGTTCAGTTCTCCCTGAACTCTCTGGTATTTTTAGGATAAAGACAAAAATGCTTAACACAGCTGAACATGCTCTGTATAGTCTGGCTCCTATTTTTTTTTTTTTTAGATTTTATTTTTTACATATTTTATTGATTTTTTTTTTTGCCCCTCTCCCTCCCTCCCACACATCCCCTCCCTCCCCAGAGTTTTATGCCCATTGGTTGTACTTATATGCATGTATACAAGTCCTTCGGTTGATCTATTATCTCCCCCAGATCTTCCTCCCCTCCCCGCTGTAATTTGATAGTCTGCTTGTTGCTTTACTGTCTCTATATCTATCTTTTGGTTCATCAGTTTATAATGTTCTTTATTATCCATAAATGAGTGAGGTCATGTGGTGTTTCTCTTTCATTGACTGGCTTGTTTCACTCAGCATGATGTTCTCCAATTCCATCCAGGTTGCTGCAAATGATGAGAATTCCTTCTTTTTTTATGGCAGCACAGTATTCCATTGTGTAGATGTACCATAGTTTTTTGATCCAATCCTCTGCTGACAGGCACCTGGGCTGTTTCCAGATTCTAGCTATTGTAGATTGTGCTGCTATGAACACAGGGGTGCATATATCCTTTCTGATTGGTGTTTCTAGTTTCTTGGGATATATTCCTAGGTGGCTCCTAATTTTTTTTTTTTTAATCTCCTTTGGTGGATATATTTTTTATTGATTTTAGAGAGAGTGGAAAGCGGTGGGGGAGAGAAATGTCGATGTGAGAGAGAAATACAGATTGGTTGCTGGGGACCGAACCCACAACCTGGGCATGTGCCCTGATTGGGAATCGAACCGTGACCTCCTGGTTCAAAGGTTTATGTTTAACCACTGAGCCACACTGGCCGAACCCCTGCATTTTTGTCCCAATAGGTTGTCTGTCCTTCTTGACTCCAGGGCTGCTGTCCATGGTCTCCCGGGTCAGTTTCTGTGCGTTTACAGTATCTTATCTGTTGCCCCTTTGTGGTTCTTCGATAAAACAAGTCTACAATTTTCATGTAGTCACAGTTATCAATGTTCCCATGCTCTTGGCTTCTTGTGTCAGAATGACTCCCTAGCCTGGCCAGCACGGCTCAGGTGAAGGGCACATGCCCAGGCCGCAGGCTCGATCCCCACTGAGGGGCAGTCAGGAGGCAGCCCATCAGATTCTCTCTCATCATGATGCTTCTATCTCCCCCTCCCTCTCCCTTCCTCTCTGAAATCAATACAAATATATTCTTTATTTAAAAAAAGAAATGATTCCCTAGCTCATGGTAATAAATATATTTTAAAATGTCATCTACAAGTTTCAGTTTTGCCTTCCACTTTGAAGCGTTGAAGTAATATGGAGTTAATTTGGGGGGTGTAGGAGGTTAAATTTCATCTCCCCCCCCCCCAATATGGCTAACTAGTAACTCCAGCACCATTTATTGAAAAGTTCATGCCCACTGACCAGCAGGCTTTGTCTCTGTCTCTCTCTGTTAAGGCTTTCACTTTTGTCTCATTGTCCTATTTGACTATTCTTGTGTCAGTAGTGCACTGCCTTGGCCCTAGCTGGTTTGGCTCAGTGGATAGAGCATCAACCTGCAGACTGAAGGGTCCCAGGTTCGATTCTGGCCAAGGGCACATGTCCGGGTTGTGGGCTCGATCCCCAGTGGGGGGCGTGCAGGAGGCAGCCAAACAATGATTCTCTCTCATCACTGATGTTTCTATCTCTCTCTCCCTCTCTGAAATCAATAAAGAAATATATTTTAAAAAGTACTTTTAAAAAAATAGTGCACTGCCTTATTTGCTGCTGCTTATCATGTCCTGGTATCTGCTGGAGAGGATGCTATCACCACCACCTCACCCTTCCTCCTCCTTCTCTTCCTCCTCCTCCTCCTCCTGTGGGAATTCCTTGGCTGGTCTCAGCCCACGCACTTCCATATAAAGTGGGCACTCAGCTTATCCTGTTTCCCCAAATACCGTTAGGATCGTCTTAACTCTATGGACCAATGGGGAGAAAGCCGACATGGTTCCAATACTGAGACTTTCCACCCGTAAATGTGGCTGAACCCTCCATCTCTAGATCTGCCTTAATGACTTATAATAAAATTTTATTTCACAAAGACCTTGTTTTATTTCATAAAGACCTTGTACATTTTCATCAGACTTACTCCTAGGTACTTTACATATTTTATTACATTGTGATAACTTTTTCTTCATTATAAGTGATTTATTTTTGTTTATTGCTGGCATAGAGAAATACAAAACAAGTTTGTATATTGATATTTTAAATTGACTAATTAATAACCTGAAGATTTTTTTTTGTGTGGATTTTCTACATAAATCTGAAAATAATGTCAGTTTTGCTTATTTCTAATCTTTCCACCTCTGCTTTATTTTGTTATCTTACTGTCTAAGACAGCACTGTCCATCTATGCAGGCCACATGTATAATGTGAAAATTTCTAATAGCTACATTAAAAAATTAAAGAGGCAGGTGAAAGTAATTTTTATGACATATTTCATGTGACCCTGTGTCTCAAAAATAATAGTTTCGATATGTAATCAATATAAAATTATTGAGATTTTTTTAGTTTTTTTCATACTTAAATCCTTTAAGTCCAACGTGTATTTTTTTAAAAAAATATATTTTATTGATTTTTTTACAGAGAGGAAGGGAGAGAGATAGAGAGCTAGAAACGTCGATGAGAGAGAAACATCTACCAGCTGCCTCTTGCACACCCCCGACCAGGGATGTGCCCGCAACCAATGTACATGCCCTTGACCGGAATCGAACCTGGGACCTTTCAGTCTGCAGACCGACGCTCTACCGCTGAGCCAAACCGGCTTTGGCTAAGTCCAACGTGTATTAAATTTTGCTCTTACATCTCATTTCGGAATAGTCACATTTCAAGTTCTCAGTGGTCACAGGTGGCTAGCGGCTACCGCAGTGGGCAATTCAGGTCTGGGACACCCGGTGCGATGTTTGGTGGGAATGGAGTTTGCAGCCAGCCTTGCCTGGACCATCGGAAGGGGAATCCTCTTACCGTCTGTGAGGAGAGTCGCTGTCCGTTTCGGTTTTTTTGTGAAGACCTGGGCTGGACGGAGACATGCCTTGTGGTCCTCGTTCGCTACAAGCTCTAACACACACAGATGTTGAACTCTCCGGCCTCTTTTGAGGTGACCCATCTACTTCCTCCTCCAACTTCGATGTGGTGGGTGGACTGATTTTCAAAGATTAAGCCAACCTGGCATTTCTGGACGAGCCCGATGTTGCCACGACGTGTCACCATTTTTTATAGATTGCCAGGCTTGGTTTGTTTAGGAGTTTCACATCTATGCTCCTGAGAGATGCTGGCCTGGGATTGTTTGGTACTGGACCTGTCATGGAGCTGGGAAGCGTTCCTCCTTTTTCTATTAGGCAGAAAGGTTGGGGTAAGACCAGAATTACTATTTTTTCTTTAAATAACTTGCAGGTGAAGCCCTCTGGACCTGAGTTTTCCTTGTGGAAACTGATGATTGATTCGATTTTTTTTAACGGTTATGGGAAGGTTTGATATTTAGCTCATGCCACGGTACATCAGGTGCTAAAGCACCCCAATAGTTCCATACCAGTTGGTACAGAGCCACCCCTCCCCACCCTTCACCCCCAGGCCTTCCACTGAGGAGATGGAAGCTTTAATGCCAGGCACAGCCAGGGGCCTCGGGCTCTGCGGGAGGGGGGGGGGTGTACCATGATCAGGACCGATATGCATTCAGGTTTTCTTTTCAGTTTTGCTAAGTTATACTTTTTTAGGGATTTGCCCATTTCATTAAAAAATTTAAGCTATTGTAAGTTATTCATAATATCATTTATATTTCCTCTTTTTTTTCCCCCCCAATGTCGGCAGCCTCTCTAGCTTTTCGTTCTTGATATTGGTTAGTGGTGCCTTCCCTTTTTCCTCCTTCAGTCTCATCAGAGGGTCATCAAAACTATTAGTCTTTTCCTGGAAATATTTTTTGGTTTTGCTGGTCACATTTTATTCTTTTCTGCACTTACCTTTACTCTGACTTCCTTTGTTTTCTAGCTTCTTTAAATATATATATATATATATCAGAGAGGAAGAGAGAGGGATAGATAGAAAAATCAATAATGAGAGAGAATCATTGATTGGCTGCCTCCTGCACGTCCCCCTACTGGGGATTGAGCCCACAACCTGGGCATGTGCCCTTGGCCAGAATCGAACCTGGCTGATGCTCTAACCATTGAGCCAAACCAGCGAGGGCTGTTTTCTAGTTTCTTGAGTTGGGCTCTTATTATTTTCAGCCTTTTCTTTTTTCTAATATTAGCATTGCAAGCCATAAACTTCCCTTTAAGTCTTGTACCCACATTATTTTAATATGTAATACTTTCACTCCCATTCAGCTACAAATATTTTATAATTTCCATTATGATTTCTTTTTTAATCCCTCAGTTATTTAGAGATGTATTTCTTAATTCCCAAACATATGGGGCTTTTGAAATTATCTCTGGCTTGTGTTGTGGTTTAAAAAAAATATATATATATATTTTTTATATATATATATTTTATATATATATATATATATATATACTATCTGATTTCAGACTTGAAATTTCTTGAGATTCACTGGTTTTGTAAATATTCCACACATCTTGTGAAGGAGAGTATTCTGCAGCTGAAGCCAGGGTGTTCTAGAAAAGCCCATTAGATACGTGTATTAATCATATCCTTATTGAATATGTATCTGCTTATTCTACCACTTTCAGAGGAATGTGTTTTAAAATCTCCCGCTATAACTGTGGGCTGGTCTATTTTTCTGTGTTGTTCTCTTCTTTGTGTTTCTTATATTTTAGGACTATTTGCATGCAAATTTGAAATTGTTCTATCTTTCTTGTGAATTGGACCATTTTCATTATGAAGGGACCTTCTTTATTTCTATGATGGTTTTTTTTTCTGACATTAAAAACTGCATTAGCCTTCTGTTGGTCGTCTTTGCATGCTCTTTCCCCATCTGTTTACCGTCACTCTTTCAGCACCCCTGTGTTCCGGAAGTGTCTCCTGTGGGTGTCTCTTGCAAATTGCACACAGTTGGGTTTTATCCAGTGTGAGAATATTAGTATTTTAACTACAACATTTAGTTCAGTTGCATTTATTGAATTGTACTGTATCTGTCATCTATCTGTCCCATCTATCTTATATTTATTTTTCTCTCCATCCTTGCTTACTTTAGGGTTGATTGGGTTTTCTCATTCTATTTTTTGCCCTCTCATAATGAGGATAAATATCATACACTGCACTTCCATTCTTTTAACGTTTACCCTGTAATGACAGCTGCATTATTAGCTCCTCCAAGTTCAAGTGCATTTCGTATCTACCTTCCCTTTCCTCAGGGAGAATATAAGGAGCTTAGAACACCAACTCCGGTCACCCAAGTTCATTGTCGGTGTGTAGCTGAGCTCTATTTTTATCCAGAAGACACGGTCATTGTTTTGTATTTTCAATATTCTCCATTCCCTATTGCATTAGATCTGTCTGTGATTGCTGCCTCCTGCCTGAAGTCCCTCCGTTGGAGTGTCTTTTAAGAGAATCTGCTAGTGATAAAAATCTTAGTTTCCCCATTTGTAAATGTTATTTCCCTTCGTTCTGGCAAGATATTTTCACCGGGTATCTAGTTTTTGAAAGAAATTTTCACCGGGTATAAACTTCTATGATGATGGTTATCTTCTAATTCCTCTGCCTTCTGGCTTCTGATAAAAAAGTGAGATGTAAAGTGTCCCTTCTTCGTTCCCTGAGCCCCAGACAGGAGCGTTTGCACTTGGTTCCGAGAGGAAAGGGCAGTCGGGGAGTGTTCTAAGCTCCGGGCCAACCCGGTGCGACGCGCCTTTCAGAAAGCGCTCCGGCGGCGTGCGGCCCGGCCCGGCTCGGCGGAGGGAGGGAGGAGGGAAGGAGAGAGGGAGGGAGGGCACCTGGGCGAGGGTCGCGGTGTCGCTAGGGACGGGCGAGGGCAGAGGGTGTGGAGGGAGGAGGCCGGAGGCGGCCGGGGATGGGGACGGGCTGCCGTCGGCGCTGGGAGCCGCCGGGCACCGATGGCTCCGGGCTCCCCGCGAGGAAGAGCGGCGGTGCGGGAAGGAGCAGAGGGTGGTTCTAACGAGTCCGTCCCGATCCTCCAGGTCCGTTCCGTCCACGAAGAGCTGCGCCCGGTGTGCGCCCAGCGCCCTGGGCCGCGGGCAGCGAGGCCGCCCCGCGCGCACCGGTCACCGCCGCGGCCGCCTGCCGCGATGACCGCCTCGCCGGGCCCTGCAGACGCGCCCGCCTCGGACCCGGCCGCGTCCGCACTGCGCCCACGGGCCGCCGGGCGGGCGGGCGGGCGGGCGGAACGCTGGACGTGGCGGGGCCGCTCTGCGCCGGCCCGGCGGCGCTCTCCGCAGCTCGGGTTTGGGGAGACGGCGGTGCGCGACGTCGCGACAGGTGGGGAAGCCCAGGCCGTGCCGCCCCCGCGGCCCCCTGCTCCTTAGCGGGGGAACCTCTGCCCGCCTCCCCATCGGTCCAACCCGGCCATGCCGCTTCCGGCCCATCCGAGTCCCCGGGAGGCTTTTAGGAAACGCATCTCGGCGCTGAGACCTCGCCCGGACTGGGAGTCGCCCGGGGCTGCGCGGACCCTGCCTCCCGGGAGGGCGGGGCGGGGCCTGTGGAGAGGGGCGGGGCCTGGAGCGGCGGGGGGAGGGGCTCCCGCGGGGTGGGGCCAGCGGAGAGGGCAGAGCTCCCTCGGGGGCGGGGCCTGATAAGAGGGCGGGGCTCCCGCGGGGCGGGGCCGGCGGTGAGGGTGGGGCGGGCCTGTCGGGAGCGCGCCGAGCCCCCGCCCCGCCCACTCCCGCGCGCTCCTCCGCTCGCTCGCGCCGGGGAAAACGTTGCGCAGGTTCAAAAATGGAACGTCGTCGGCGTGAGGGAGCGCGAGGGGGTGTGCGCGCGTGCGCGTGCGCGTGCGCGCCGGGGCGAGGGTGACCGGGACCCCGCCGCCGGCCCGAGCATCGCGCGCCGCAGCCGCGGGCCCGCAGCTCCGCCCCCGGCCCGGCCCGGCCCCGGGCCGCCCGCCCGCCGCCCCGCATGGAGCTGTCAGCCATCGGCGAGCAGGTGTTCGCCGTGGAGAGCATCCGGAAGAAGCGCGTGCGGAAGGTGAGGCTGCGGGGGGCGGCTCCCGGGACCGCGGCGGGTCCCCTCCACGCCGGGGGCGCGGGGAAGCGTGTGGCGGGGGGCCCGGGCGGCCTCGCGCGGCCGGGCTTGTCGCCCCAGCCGGTGGGTGCCTCAGTTTCCCCCGGCACCTGGCAGGGCGAGTAGAATGAAAGTTGTCGCCCCGGGATGCTGGGGGCGGCCGAGCCCGCCCGGACTGGAGGTCAGGACCGGCCCGTAGGGATCCCGGTGGACGCCATCCTGCCTCCCCCTCCCCCGCCTCCGGACGTGGGGAGACTGAGGCCCAAGTGGAGGAACCGGCTCGCCAAGTGCGCTCGCGTCGGAACTGGGTCTCGAACACAGGACTCTGGACTCTTGGTACCAAGACCTCTGAAGTTGGGGGCGGGGCTCCGGACCGGCCTCCGGCCTCCGAAGCCTACCGGCCGGACTTGGACCTTCTCCGCGCCTCTCCCCACTCCCACCTCCTCCATCTTTCTCCTCCTCCTCCTCTTCCTCCTCCTCCTCCTCCTCCGGGCGCACACCCCTCCGCTCTCCCCACCCCAACTCTCAGCCCGCCCCTGGGGCCGCCCCCGGCGCGGCTCCTCCCCCTCCGCCTCCGTGACACCCACCTGCCCTTAGGGAGGCTTCCGCGGGGTTCGGGGTTCGGGCCGCGCCTCCCGGCTGGGCGGGTCTGCAGGGTGGGTCGCTCCAGGTTGGAGGCGGGGGTGGGGATGGGGGTGGAAGTCGTGGGGGAAAGCCCCCTGCGGCGCTCACCACCAGCCTTTCCCCCGCTCCTCTCTGCAGCCCCGGGAGGCTCCGGGCGGGTGGGGGGAGGCACACACCCAGGCCCAGGCCGGGAAAGTGAACTGATCAAAGTCACAGGAGGCGTCAGCGACAGGCGGGAGAGCAAAGAGCCCTAATTGGCTGGTGGCCAGCTCTTCTTTTGTGAGAGAGAACGCAGTCGTGGCATCTTGGGCTCAAGGTCAAGGTGGTCCATGAGCTTCTTTCCTTTATTATATATTTTTAAAAATATATTTTCATTGATTTCAGAGAGAAAGGGAAAGGAGAGAGATAAACATCAAAGATGAGAATCATTGATCCGCTGCCTCCTGCACGCCCCCTACTGGGGATCCAGTCTGCAACATGGGCTTGTGCCTTTGACCGGAATCCAACCCTGGAAGCTTCAGTCCGAAGGCCGAGGCTCTATCCACTGAGCCACACCGGCTGGGCCATGAGCTTCTTTTCTTCCCCTTCTCTGATGGGGCTGAACCCTGTCTTCAGGTTGGGGCTGTCCTCCTCCTCTTCCTCACATCCTCCAGCGTTTCCTCGATTTTAATTTATTCCCCAGGGCTTGTCATGGATGCAGCCCAAGCAGCTACAGTGATTACCCTCTTCCAGCCAGGCCGGAAGGGTAGTGCCAGAGAGCCAGGAGCGTCCTTCTTCCAGCCATTCATTCAAAACAGATTTATTGAGGATCTGTTATGTACCAGGCGCCATTCTAACCCCCAGGGAGGGATCACCCCTCCCCTCACTGAGCTGGCATCCTGGCAGAGGAGACACACTGTGCCTGCCAGCGGGCTCTGTGCTGCACACTGTGAGGGGGAGGATGGCATTAGAAAGGGTGGCATCTTGGCCTCAAAGTTCCTGTGTGGAGGGCTTCCCGCTTTGGGTGGGGTTGGGCGGAAACTATAAAAGCCCCCATCAGCTCTGAGGAGGGGAGGGGTCCGGCTCTCTTTTCCAACTACGGGAGGAGTGGCCATCTTTCCTCGGTGGAGGTTTGTCAGCTTCTCCGGGGTCCTCCAGGTCTTTTGAGAGACTCACTGGCTGTCCGCTCTGGGTCAGAGGCAGCCTGGTGGGATTGAGGCTGAGCAGATTTCTATGACTTGGAGAGTCTTCTGATCTAAAATGGTCTTAGCACTTGGATTCTAGACACTGGATCTTAGTTGATGCACACCCCATGTGGTCTCAGTTTCCCCATGTGTGACCTGAGCGCCGGGCTGCTGCCTCAGGAGCCCCAGAAGCACAGAGATGTCTGGGGCCAGGTGCACTTCTGTGCTCCAGTAGGGAGGGCCATCTGAGGTGGTCATAGCAGCCAGAGATTGGGGGGGGGGGAGTGTCTTTGGGTTGATGGGGATCTGATGGGGGATCTCTGTGTCTGTGTCAGGGGACATCTATCTGCAGGGGGCGGGGGGTCAGGCCTTCCTGTCCTGTGGGTGGTCATCGGGCCAGCTGTGCATCTCACTGTGTCTGCTTCTCTCTCTTCCCAGGGCAAAGTCGAGTATCTGGTGAAGTGGAAAGGATGGCCCCCAAAGTAAGGTCCTTTGTGTGTGCGTCTGCCTGTACATTCCCCGCCCACCCTGTGCCCTCTCTCCGCCTAACTTCCAGCTCCAGCTGCTCTGGCGTGGCCGGCAAACCTGATTAAATCATCTTCTCTAGCTTTCCGTTCCCCCTGCCAGCTGAGGGGCTTGGAGCACATGGAGGTCAAGGCGGGCCCCAGTTGCCCCTCTCACTTGCTCCCTCCCGTTAATTCCCTCAGGAGTTGGAGGCACCCCCTCCCCCTCTTTCTGGCTTTTCTTGGCCCCTGGGAGGTGAAGGCCCAGCATCTAGGGTTCAGAGATGCCGGCTGGCTGCGTGGAGGGGCTGGGCAGGGGTAAGACCAGGCTGGCCAGCGGCGCATGAGTCCTCAGTGACATAGAACTAGGGACAGTCTGAGCCCACCCTGCCTTTGGACAGCTCTCTCCACCCTACAGAGCAGGTTCCCATTCAGTCTGGAGAGGCAGGTGGGGTAGGAATCTCTAAAGTGGTGGAAACAGGCTCCGCGAAGGTAAGCAGCTTGCCTTAGATCACACTGCAAGTGGGGAAGAGTTGAAGTAGGCCTCCCCATTTTCAGGTGTCTCCTCTGTGCCTCTTCCATCTCAGAGTTGGGGGGCAGGGAGCTGGTCCAGGACCCCTCCCAGTCTCTCTACCTCTCACGCTGAGACCCAGTTAGAACCTTCACACCAACCAATCACCTCCCAGCAGGGAGCTATTTGAGGGGGTGAGGACCCAGGCAGTCGTGGGGCCTTCCCATTGGCCTGAAGGTGCCCCTCCTCCCCGCCCTGCCTAGCAGAAGCTGACTCCTGGAATCCCCCCTGCTCAGAGCCATGGGGGTGGGGTGGGGGAACTGACCTGTATTGGTCCTGGAAGTGCCCTGGGGGGAGAGGCAGAGAGGATAATGGCCTGTGCTGCCTCAGCATCCATATGTGTAAAATGGATTCAATAGTTAAGGTCCTGGATCCCCGCCCCCCGCCAGCCCCCCCCCCGCCAGCCCCCACAGGCTCCTTTACCTTATGGGACATTCTGATGATCGGAGTTGGTGGCTGTCCATTCCTCCTGCCCCTCCTCACACACTCCAGCACTGAGGGAGGGTGCCTGGGGGCAGGAGCAGTGAGAGTGCGGGAGGACTGAAGAGGGAGCCAGGGGCAGCAGGCACTGGCTCCCCGAGCACGGGCGCCCCTGGCTTCTGGGCAGGGGGAGTGGGGCAGGCTGCAACCTGCAGGCCTGGGAGCCTTGGCGAGGGCAGTGCCAGCCTCAGCGGGGAGGGATCCAGATCCTCCTGTCTCCCTCTGGCCAGGGAGGACTACATTAACAGGAACAGCAGAATGCTCGCTCTGTGCCCGTTAGCCACATGCTTTGCCTATTTTCTCTCCAAACGGCAAACAGATGACTGCCCTGCCTCCCCAGCAGGTGGGGCAGAGGAGCTGGCGGTAGTTATGGAAGGTACAGCAGCAGATAGCATGGAGAAGGGCTGGGGACACAGGGAAGGGCTGGCTCACAGGCAGAGGATGTTAAATCAGCTGCAGGTGCTCTCAGCCCGAAGAAACCCTCAGACAGCCTCCTCTCATCGCAGTCTGCTCAGGACTGCGTCCTTCCTTCCGCTTTCGCTAGAATGCTACCGCATCTTCTGAGTGACTGCTCTCCTAGTGATATTGTCAGTGGGCACAGCAATAACCAGGCTGCTCATCAGTAAGTTCCTCCTATGATCAGACATTGCCTATTGAACTGATTTATGGCAACCCATTTTACAGATGGGAAGACAAATCCTCAGCAGAGGAGCCCTTGCCCAGGTCACACAGCTGGGATGATTTGGAACACGGGATGCCTGCCCCCAGGGCTTGCAGATCTGGCCCCTGTGATACACAGTGGCTCTGGCAAAGGTGACCCAGGGTGCTGGGCTGACGGTCCACTCAGTGGTACGTGCTCAGAATGTGGAGCCAGACCAGCCTGCTTTGAACTCTGTTCTATATATTTAAAGCCCTCAATCTCTGCATCTCCGTCTCGCTACTTGTAAAAAGGAGGCCCCCGCCGCGCAAGGTGCCCAAAGGTGTCAGCCGCGGAGAGGGCGCTTCTTTCTCCTCCAAAACCGTTTGGGCAGTAGCAGAGCCCGGGATTCGGGCCTGGCAGCCTTTAGTGCTTTCTAGGCTTTCGAAATTGACTTAATTAATGCTTATCTGCTTTTATTACCTACCGTAATGAACTAAGCGCTTCACAGGCTTAACACAACTAATAATTACATCAACCCTAGGGACCGTGTTAGTAGCCCTCCTGCATGCAGAGGTAAACTGAGACCTGAATCAGTAGCTCAAAGCCACCCCTGTGGCTGGCCCCCCAGGTCCCCCAGCCCCGCGGCTGATCTCCGTGGAGCCGCATCACATGGGGTGGGAGGCCGGAGCCGGCCTGGCCCGTGGGGCGCCCGCCGCCCGCACCGGAGCCTGCGCACAGCGGCGGGAGCAGCTGCCGCCGCCTGTTTACCCAGCGCGGCGGCTGCCGGTCACGTGGCCGTGTTTACCTCGCAGCGGGCACGCGCCGTCCCCGCCCTCGCCCCCCATTGGCGGCCCGGCCATCCGGACGCGCCTCCTGCGCGCGCGCGGCGCCGGTGCTGCGAGGAGAGGGCGGGCGGGGCGGGGCCTAGCGGTCCCCGCCTCCGCGGCGCTCCCCGCTCCCGCTCAGCCCGCCCCGGCGCCTAGGTGCGCACCAAGCCGCCTCCTGTCCCGGCGCCCGGCTGTTCCCTATGAGGTTTATCTCCCGATGGCCGCTGGTGGCCTCCATTTTGGGGGAGCCCAGGTGATTGACAGATGCTTGTGCAATCCATCTCCCCATGCCCTCCCTTCGCACGGAGCAGGGCCAGGCCTCCTGCTGCCAGGTCTGACCCTCTGTTACTGTCCCAGATCCCGCTGATGGATGCCCCACGCTAATAGCAGGCCCCTCTGAATCTACCAACCTTTTCCGTGTGCCAGGCCCCAGGTCAGACATGAGGACTTGGTTAGTTAGGCAGTGCCCCTCTCCCCAGGACACCCCAGCTCAATGCATGACATGTGAGGTCTCCGAAGGTAGAGCATGGCCGATAGCCAACCACAGACTGCCCACCCACTGTCACAGGGGCCTGGGCAAGATGCTTACCCTCGGGCCTCAGTGTCTTCATCTATAAAACGGGTCACCTACCTCATAAGGGTGTTAAGAGGGCTGGATGAGCCCCCGGCAGTAGTCTGCTCTCACTCCTTGCTGTTAATGTCTGTGGTGCCGCTAGTGATTCTAAGACAAGGAAGCTGGGATCTAGAGAAAATTAGGGACTTGCCAGGAACCACACTGCAGCAGCATCAACAAAAAAGGGTAAGGAGGTGGGGAACTGGGAAGGGCAGAGAGGACTAGAACAAGGCGGGGACATTTCACCAGCCTGAGAAAGAAGGAGGCAGCCCACAGCAGGAACCAGAATTCCCCTGGTAACCAGTTTCAGCTGAGAAAACCCAACCTTGAGGAAATCAAACTGTGAGCCTCTGGTTGGTCATAGTTTGGGTTTTACCAAAATATACATATAACCAGTTTCAGTTTCACTTTTCTTTTTCTTTTCTTTAGTTTCACATTTCTTCGGGGTGAGTGAAACCCAGTGGCTTCTAGAGCCATCCCAGAGCACTGGGGGCCGGGCGGGCTGCGTGCTGGGGGGTACCGTCTGCCCACCGGCCCCAGGCTGCACCATTCGGCAGTAACTATGGCAGGTGCCAAGGGCAGCGAGGGGGGGCGGTTCGCCCCGCTGGGAGAGGATCTACAGGAACCTGGCTCCTGTGGGATGAGGAGTCCTCCGGAGGGACCATCCAGGCGGACCGCAGAGCCTGGACAGAGGAAGAGCGGTGTGACTGTGTCTGCGCAGGCTGAGCCGGTGGCACTGGGTATGGGCTATGTGGTCCTCAGGGCACGGCCCTTCAGGGCTGGGTTACGGGGCAGCCGTGCAGCAGTGTCTGGAGAAAGGAGCAGAGGGTTCTGGTCTCGGGCAGCTTGTTGTTTGTGTCTAGATGGGACAGCTGTAGGCTTCACAGCCGGGACCATTTAAGATGAAGTTTTCAGCTTAGCTTGTTCGGAGGCCACAGGGCAGGGCCATGCCAGCCTCTTCCTGCTTCCTACCCCTCCCCTGAGCAGCTGTGGGACCTATCCCTGAGACTGCCTCTCCCTTCCCATCCAGCAGAGCTGGCGCCGCCTCCGCCACGTCACAGTCCGGTGCTTAGGCTTTGTCTGTGCATGCACATGTGCACATGTACCCAAAGGCATAATTGTATGTTTGCATGTATATTTATTTGTATGCATGCATATATGCACACCTATATGTTTAAAATTTTTAATTTTTAAACGCTAGCATCTGTTTATAATGAATGGTACTGTTTTTTTCCAATTACAAAAGTCATATACAGTTAGTTTTTTAAAAAAAAATTTAAATAGATGAAAAAGTGAGCTGCTTAAAGGCAGATTCTAAGTAAATAACGGAGCAGGGGAACATGGTGGCTGAGCTCAGGAAGTGCTGCCCTGTCTCAGGCCAGGCCTGTCCCCGCAGGGAGCACCCTCTGGTCCGGGAGTGGGGGGGGGTCCTCGCCTATGACCGGTGCTAGACGTTTACCAAATTCCTGCTGTGTGCCAGGCCCTGACACCAGGCCCTTCAGACCTGGCCTCGATGGCACAGATGCCCAGAAGGGAGGGAGCAGCTCAGCCGGCAAGAGAGGCTGTGCTGGGGCTGGGGTTTGAGAAAGGAGTGGGAATAGCAAGTGATAAGCACAGAGCAATTCTGTGTGCCAGGCCCTGCTCCAAACACTTAGACACACGAGTGCTTTTTCCAGCAGAGTCTTCTGCACACGGAGAAATTGAGGCACAAAGACCTTAGGGAAATTGTGCAAGGTTTTACAGCTTCCAAGGGCAGAGCTGGGATTTGAACTAGGCCCCTGCCTTCACCTCTTCTCGGAAGGGCCTGTGGGGCGTACCGCCCTGCCCTCTCCCAGGTCCACTGAGCTGCTGAGGCGGACATAGCGTCTCACACACCATCTGTAGGTGGAATGATGAGTGCTCAGCATGAGGTGGCTCTGGTGTCATTGGAACCCCGAGGAGGCCCTGACTTCGCGTGGCCGGCCTGGAGCAGCTCCGAGGAGTAGGTGGCAATTTTCTGGACCAGGAAGGGGCGAGGCCGGCAGACAGCGGGCCCGGGCGGAGCAGCTGTGGCGTCTGTGAATGCAGGGAGAGCGGAGCAGCTCTGACGTCTCGTTTCCCTCCCAGGTACAGCACGTGGGAGCCAGAGGAGCACATCCTGGACCCCCGCCTGGTCATGGCCTACGAGGAGAAGTAAGGGGCTCAGCCTGCTCAGGCCGGGCTGGTCCACAGACAGCTCGATCTGCCTTGGCTCTGAACAAGGCCCGGGCGCGGGCAGGATGGGGTCCGCGGGGACACTCGGTCGTGTCTGCAGCTGGGGGAAGGTGGTGGGCGCCAGCTCCAGGGCAACAGGGCCCTGGTTGCTTTCCTGTTGCTGGGTGATGTTGGCCACTTCCCTCCCCTCCCCAGGCCTCGGTCTCTGCTGCGACGGGGCCGCCCCAATAACTCCTGCTGCGGCTTCTCCATAAGGTAGGGCTTTCCGTCGCCGTGATGAATGTAAACATGTGTCCTGGTGATGCCCTCTGTGCGAGGAGCAGCAATAGCAGTAATGCCCACGCCAGCCCTGGCCGGGAGATAGAGACACGCCCTGCAGGTCCCTTAGCAAGAGAAGACACCTGATGAAGCTCAAGAAACGCCAGTGGGCCGGGCGGCTTTGGAACCTGGGCAGCTGGTTCTGGTCCTCCCCACTCTGCCCCTCCTAGCTGCTGGTCCTGGGCAAAGCCACCAGGGCTCCGTCCCCCACATCTGCCAGCGCTCCACTCAGCTCCAGGGTATTAGTGACGGGCAGCTCCTCCCACACCCGGGAGGAGGACTCTCAGCGGGGAGCCTGGGGCAGCATGTCCTGCTGGCGTGGGGCCCTGTGAGCAGCACCAGCCATTCCCGCTGCTGTGAGAGGCCAGAGGCACTGAGCTCCTGCCAGCAGGCAGCCGCGTCCTGCAGCTTCCCCAAACCCTGACCTGTCCGGTGCGGACCGTCTCCTCACCCAGTCCCTCTGGTCACCTCCGGAGGCAGGCCTGAGGGTCATCTGACAGAGGGGGAAACTGAGGCTCTGAGGAGCTGTGGGGCTTGTCCAGGAGCCTCCCAGCTGGGAAACAGCCCGAGCCAGGCTCCCGACTGTACGTGGGAGGCCCTTCCTCTGCCCTCAGGCCCCTTCCCGTCGAGTCTCCCCCAGGACGTCTCCTGCTGCAGATTCCAAGGACCAGTTCTCACTGCTCCTGCCTTTAAAGACGAGGGTCCCTGTCCCACAGCATCTTCCCGGTCCCAGTGCTGTGCGGCCTGGAGCAAAGTGGCTGTGACCCTGGAGAGAGATGGGCAGCATCACAGGCCTGGGTGAGATTCTTGGCACCTGGCTCTGCCACCCACCAGCTGTGAGGTGTCTGTCAGGCAAGGCCTTGCCCTCTGAGCCTCGGCTTCCCCATCTGTGCGATGGGTATAAGGTGCTGACCTTGGGGCTTCTTGGGAAGCACTCTGCAGACCTTGAGTGTGGGCAGTATCTTCTGAGTGTGAGAATCTTCTGGTGGTAATTGGGGGTCAGCTAGTCATCCTTTGGCTTTTTCAGCAAGTCTTGATTGAGGTCATAGCAGGTGCCAGGCACTGTTCCAGTGCTAGGGTCCCAGCAAGGCACAAATCAGCATACATCCCTGCCCCTGTGGCTCACACCTGTGTGGAGACACGCAATACACAGTGCTCTGACATATGTGTACCATATCAGAGGCTGATCCCTGCTGCAAAGACAGGGCAGGGGACAGGGCGGGCGGGGGTGCTGGTTTCCCGCGGAGTGAGCTGGGTGTTTGAGCAGAGACCTGATGAAGTGAGGGACTGAGCCCAGGGGGTACAGAGAGCACAGGGTGAGGCCCAGGGCGTGCAAAGGCCTGGGGTGGGTCTGTGTGAGGAGCAGCATGGAGGCGAGTGTGGCTCTGAGTGTGGCTGGCTGGAGTAGCATGAGCTGGGAGGTTGGGGGTGAAGAGGGGGCAGTGAGGGAGACAGGGGCATCTGAAGGAGGGGTGGCACCGTTCAGGGAGGGCAGATGAGTCCTGGTAGACTATTGGTGTGCTATTTTGAGTCAGAAGTCAATAGTTAAGGACGAACGCGGAGACTTGTGCAGGCCCACTGTGTTACTCTCACGCCTCTGTCTTGGTGAAAAGGAAGTAGAAGGAGTGAGGCCCATTTAACACATGCTTTGCAGGTTTTAATGAGACTCAGGAGGCCAGCGAGGGGGCTCCACTGGGGTGCGGGGAGGGGGGTCCCTGCACACCAGGGGCACTGAGACGGCACTGGGCTTGCTGGGGCCCCGACTCTGTGGCGGTCTCAGCTCTTTAGCTCTGGACACAATGGAGGGAGCGTCTGACGGATTCCAGGTCTGAGCTGGTGAGGGCTGGACAGAGGAAACGCCCTGCCTCACCCTCTCACCGTCGCTCTCCGCAGCTTGCAGACAGCAAAGGGGGCGGGGCTGCATATTAGAAGCCAGAACCACGCGGCCTGGGCTCCAGGCCTGTCCTACTGATCCTGACAGGACCCGAGGCCTGACCCCCCCAAGTTTGGAACCAGAGCTTAGCATTTTCACCAACGGCGGGAGGTGTAATAATTTGCCAACGTGTTGCTCAACCTCTCTGTGCCTCAGTTTCTCAGCTATAAAATGAGGTAGTAATAGTACCTCCCTCATAGGATGGTGTGAGGGTTAAAGCCTTTAGAGCAGTGCCTTGTACAGTGTCCAGTATGTGGTCATCGTAATAAATAAGTCAGGTAAATAATTAACATATTTCCCCCAGGCTCTTCTCTTTCCCCCTCCCCCTCTTCTCTCTCCTTTTTCTCCCCTCTCTCTCCCTCCTCTTTATTATTTTAGCCTGCCTACTTTCCATTTCCATAAATACTAGGGACATCTCTCACGGCTCTAAAGAGCCAAAGGTGGGAGGGGTCCTTCCCAGTCTCACCAGTGCCCTGGGGCATTTCAGGCCCACTTGGTTGACAGGCTGTACACTCTCCGGGGTGGAAACTGGAGCTCACTCTGCGGGGAGGTGGCACCAGTAGCACCGGAGCAGCGCTCTGGCATGAGCCTGGCCCGGAAAGAGCCACGTGCTTTGGGAGATGGCACCGGAGCCCCCTCAGCAGGGCCCGGGCTGTGCCTTTGGCTCTGGAAGCTGGGAAGACCGAGGCTTCGGAGTTCAACACGTGACCCCGTTGTTACGGCCTGAAGAGAGCAACAGGGAGGGCCCCGTCCTGGGCCGGGGGTGGTCTGTGAAGGATGCCCCTCCCCATAGATGCAGGGGGCAGGGTGGAGGACCCCCTATTTTCCCTTCCATGTTACCAGTGTTTTCTTTTCCCCCCTCTGCTTCGCACAGGGAGGAGAGAGACCGAGCGTCGGGGTATAGGAAGAGAGGTCCGAAACCCAAGCGGCTTCTGCTGCAGGTAACCGGCCAGCGGTGGCGCCCGCCCACATCCCCGCGCTCACCCCCGCGCCCAGCTAGTGAGCTGACCCACCGCCCTCCCAGCCCCGCCAGGGTGTGCGCGGAGGCCCTGCGGGGAAGGCCAGGGAGAGTAGTTGGGAAAAGTGGGAATGTGGACCGGCGCGCAGGAAGTGGGGGTGCTGTGGTGGGAAGGAGAGGGGACATATGGCTCATGGACTCCTAGATCTCAAAAGCTTACAGCTTTGTGAATGAGCCTTTTTGATTGTCAGAATCCCTAAAGCACACAATTGTAATATTTGAGGTCCTTCGAGACAAAACTTTAGAACTGAGGAAACAGGGAGCCTGGGATTCTAGAATTCAAGCAAAGGAGTGTCGGCATTCTGGACCCACAGTCGTGGAATGTCCTAGAAATGTGCCATCCTTTCCTGGTTCTCTGCCACAGGGGGTCTAGACGCCATGGCATCCTGATGCCCAGGTCTCGGGCACCATGCCTACCTCACTGCTTTGCTCCAAAAAGAAGGTGGAGCCTGAATAACGCAGTTTTGTGATTTGAGGCCATCCTGTTAGGCGATTGGCTTCTGAGCCTGCGTTCTCCCCTCCGTAAAATCGAATGGTAGGGCGCCTGCTCTCCTTCAGTGTGAGGCCCATCCAGGGGTTGGGAACCAAAAGCAAGTCTTCCTGGTCCACGTGCAGGTGAGTCCCGTCCGGCCTCCTGTCCACTCCGCTTGTAGATCACCTGGGGCTCTAGGCAGACAGAGGCCGCCCTCATGCTCGGGGCGTGCTCCCCGGGGCTCGGGGCAAACGGAAAGTGACGTCTGTCAGACACCTCCATGCTCAGCTCTGTGCTCAGTACTCTTCACAATGGACATAAACCTCTGGGGAAGGTGTGCTACTGTTTCTGTGGAACAAGTCCCCTAACTAAGCACCTTGAAGTAACAAACACGTGGGATTCACATAGTGTCGGTGGTCAGGAGCTCCAGGGGCATCCGCTAGTTCTTCAGGGATCCCAGTTTGGGTGCAGCCATGTTGGCCAGGGATCCCCTGCTCTGCAGGCGTGACGGGCTGGGCAACCTGCTTCCGAAGTGCTGCTCCCAGCACTGCTCCCGGGCGTGTCAGATGCTGCGGGGGCTGTTCCTTCCCCCAGGTCCTCCCCGAGGGCTGCAGAGGGTCTCACAGGGCCCCTGGCTTCCCCCGGAGTGGGTGATCCAAGAAAGAGGGAGGAAGGAGCACAGCATCTTTAATGACCTCGCCTTGGCGGTCCCTCCACTTACCCCTCCGCCGAAAAGGGACCCCTGGGTGTGGATTCCCAGGGCGGGTATTGTTGGGGCCATCTTAGAAGCTGGCTCCATCTTGGAGCCGAAGCTCAGGGAGGCCGGCAGCTTCCCCAGAGTCAGAGCTGTAAGGCCCAGGTCTGACTGCCGCTGGGGGGCCGTTAGCAGCTCTCCTGGGAGGCGAGGACAAAGATGAGTCCATCTGCAGAGGGTTTCCTGGGCTCGGGAGGGCCTGCAGGCCAGGCTGAGGGTTTTGATAAAGCTACCTAGAGGATAAGCTCTCCTAGCATGGCCTTATTTTCCCACTGCCCTCCCAGCTCAGCCGTCCTCCCATCACCCAGGCAGCCTGCACCCCACGCCCCTGGGCGGCCTGAGCAGGGGGGCCTGGAACGGAGCCTGCACGTGTGATGTTTGCTCCCACCTGGAGATGCCTGGCCCTCGGTCTCTCCAGGGAGCGCTTGGCCTCCGGTGAAGGTGGCAGTAGCAGGCACTGTCCATGGTGATCTAGGCCCTCCCCACGTCTTAGCACAAGGATCCTCCTGGGCCTGTGTAAGGTACCCCAGCGCAGTAAGACAAGCCCCCAGACCGCAAAGCCCCAGCCGTGACAAGTGGCAGAACCTTCCTTTCAGCCCATTTTAACAACGAGGCAGGGCGTCCAGAGGCCTCGGCCTGCATAGCCACTCTGCTCCGGGGGCCCACGTGGCTTTCTCGTGCCTCCGGTGCGTGCCTCCGCGGTGTCTCCGTCCTGAGCCCCGCACAGCCCCGAGGGAGCGGAGGCTGCCTGGGGGCTGTGGGGCTGGGACTGGCAAGAACGGCTCTGGGCTGGGCTGGGTGACGGCCGCCTCTGGGCCACGAAACACGGGGACGGGCGCTCCGGTGGGAGGAACAGCATGGCACAGGCGCGGCGGGTGGGAGGCCGGGCTGACCCGCCGTGCCCTGGCTTCCCCCGCAGCGGCTGTACAGCATGGACCTGCGGAGCTCCCACAAGGCCCAGGGCAAGGAGAAGCTCTGCTTCTCCCTGACGCGCCCGCTCAGCAGCGGGAGCCCCGAGGGGGTGGTCAAGGCGGGGGCGCCCGAGCTGGAGGACAAGGGCCCCTTGGTGCCCGCCCTGCCCTTCCCGCTCCGCAAGCCCCGCAAGGCCCACAAGTACCTGCGGCTCTCACGCAAGAAGTTCCCGCCCCGTGGGCCCAGCCCGGAGAGTCACAGCCATCCACGGGAGCTCTTCCTGCAGGAGGCACCGGCGCCGGACGTCCTGCGGGCAGCCAGCGAGTGGGAGCCTGCCGCGCGGCCCCCCGGAGAGGAGGGTAAGGTGGCCCAGGCCCGAGACCCTCGGGGCTGGAAAGACCCGAGTCATCAGGTCCAGGTGGCCCAGTGCCCAGAGCGGGCACGGGCTGCTCGGAGGCCACACAGCCTGCCAGGACCCTGGCACCCGCCCAGGGCTTTCTGTGGTCCTGCCAGGAGAGAATGGCACGACCTCCTCCCGTTGTCCAGTCCGCGCTGGCCTGGCCTGCGGGGACCGGACGGCCTGGTGTGAGGGGCGGGGTAGTCTGCATGCCGCCACCTGCTCCCACCTGCCCCGCCTGCTTGTCGGCGCTGTGCTCCAGCTGTCCGTCTGTCTTTCTCCCTCGGCAGTGGCAGATGCAGACCTGGCCGAGGGGCCCCCTCCCTGGACACCCGCGCTCCCCACAAGTGAAGTGACAGTGACAGATATCACCGCCAACTCCGTCACCGTCACCTTCCGCGAGGCCCAGGCCGCTGAGGGCTTCTTCCGAGACCGCGGCGGGAAGCCCTGAGCCCGTGTCTGCCTCTCAGACTGCTTTCCCTGGGGCTCGGGAGGGGACTGCCAGAGGGGGGACGGGCCTAGGGACGGGTAATTATTTTATTTAAAAACATGAAGCGGGAGGAGGGGGAAGATCCCAACACTCTCCCACCACCCTCCCCTTTCTCTGTGGGTGATGTTTACAGAGAGACTCCGGGTCTGTTTCTGCAGGGCTGGATGCCTGGCACTGCTCCGTCAGTTTGGGCACCATCTCCAGAGCAGAATGGGGACAGGGCCACCTCCGGACACCTCCATCACCATTCTCCCCAGACAGCAGCCGCCCAGCCCCAGGCCTGCTGCCTTTGCCTCTGGCATCCAGCCTGCGGGGTGTGAAGGCTGCCTTTGCCAGAGGGCGGTCGGAGCTCCGGGGCCAGAGGAAGGTTAGAGATGGCTGCAGGGTCCTGAGTCTACTCTTAGAGGGGTCTCTCCTCTCCCTGGCGGCTGCCAGCAGAGGCCTCCTGCTGAGAGCGGCACCAGTCCCCCTCGCAAGACAATCCCCCCCCAGCCCCAGCTGCACCCGTGTGCATGCACCTTGCCCCCCTGCCCGTGAGTGTGTGCATGTAACTGCAGGCATGTGCGACGGGTCCTGCAAACCTCCTGTTTAGAAACCTGATCAGGTGAATGTGAGGTGATCACAGCACAAAAGAACTTGCTCCGGGCACCACATGCTCACCCACCTGGCATGGCCGGTCACGTGACGGGATCTGGCCCTACTCCCTTCGTTCCCTGGAAGCTGTGGGCAGGGTCTGGCATGGCAGGTGCCCCTGCTGCTCCGGGCACGCGTGTGGTGTGTGGCTTCGCCCGGCCAGCTGCAGCGTGGGAGCGCCTGCCGGGGGCCTGCGCTTGGTCCCGGGGGCTCTGTTCTCTGACTCAGGTCACCTTTCAGCCTCCTCTCCCCTCTTCCGCCCTCTCCTCAACTCAGCCAAGGCGGGTGTGTGTGGTCAGGGAGGGAGGGAGTCCCCCCTTCTCAGGGCAGCCTCAGCTCCCTCCGCCCCGCCTCCTGCTTCCCGTGCCCCCTCAGCCCCCTCCATGCCGAGGCGGGGCTGGCCTGTGTCTTCCTGCAGGCAGGCTGCGGGGGGCCGGGCAGGCTGTGCACCAGCCCCAGGCCGCCCTCCAGCACGGGCTGTGTCTGCCAGCGGAGGGCACTCACTTTCCAGTTTGCACCAATGTGCCCTGTGGACTGGTAGCTCCCCTGGCCGTGAGGAGTGGCTTTTGCCCCGTCCCAGCCCTGCAGGCAGGAAAGGCCACCAGGCTGGCCCTCCACCCTTCCGCCATTCCGCCTGCCCTCCAGGCCGCCCTCCCGCTGTGTCCTGAGGCAAGGATAGGGCTGTTCCTCCCCCAGGCCCTCCCCAGTTCCCAAACCAAAGACACCGCACCCGGTTCTGTGTTGGGTGCCCTGCGGGCAAGATTCTCAAATCCCTGGTCCCTCGCCCCTTCCTCGTTTCTTCACTGTCCAGGGTAATTCAGTGCTTCCATTGGGGCCAGTCCCTGCTCGGGGACTTGATTCACACCCCAGCCTGGGAGTTGAATCTAGAAGCTTACGTGGGGGTGGGTCGGGGGCAGGGAAAGGCAGCTGGAGTAGGGACCTTCCCAGGCCGGGCTCCCCCCGAGGCGCTGGAGAGGGTGGGCTGGGAGGGCTCCGTTGAATGCTGTTTGCTCACGACTTTGGGACAAGCTGGCAGCTTCCAGCATAAGTCACCCTCATTCCCCAGGGACACAGGACCTCGTCCTGGCTCAGGCCTCCCGGAGAGTGTGTTAGGTCCGCACCACGGGGGGCCAGGCCAAGAGACAGAGTTTAAGGAGGAGGTTCTCACAGCGGCCGAGCGAGTTCCCTCACAGGCTGAGGTCAGGGCCGCGTCCCGCAGGGAGCCGCCCGGACAGGATGTCCTTGGAAGATAGCAGGGTGTGGGGGGTGCCCCAGTCGGCAGGGGAGCGTACCTTATCTTGCTTCTGCAGGTGCAGGCTGTTTGCTTCAAGCTTCGGGAAAACACAACAATATATCTCAGAAAACGCGCCCCAGGAGGAGCGGGCAGTGCGTCCCCATAAGCTGCCTGTGCGATTTGCAGAACCGGGGCTTGGGGCCTGTTGGAATGAGGCAGCAGCAACCGCCCTCTTGCCTCTGACTCAGCCCTTCGAGGCCCACAGTGTCCTGTGTCCAGGGAGGGCTGACACCTGCAGAGCCTGCTCCCTGGGAAGGGCTGTGGCCTGTTAGGACCTGCCCCCAGCACATAGACCTCTGTGAAGGGGTGGGTGTGGCCGCCTCCCAGCCCCGAGTGTCCCCCACTCCCAGCTCGCCTGGCCTCCGCACTGAAGGCCAGTACAGGGAGTGGATGCTTCCAAGACTGGACCTCCTGCCTCCCTGCCACCCCCCCGCCCATTTGAATGTAGTTGGTACTTTTTTTCGCCATGGGTTCGGGCAGGAGATGGTCCTCCACCCCTGGCAAGGCCACTCCTGATGCCGCAGCCGAGCCCATGCTCTTCACCCATGGATCCCATTGCCAACTCCCCCTCCTCCCCTCTGGGAAGGCGCTATGCTTCTGGGTAGCTTTGGCCTTAGAAGTGGCCAGCCTGGCCTCCGGGTCTCAGCACAAGAACGCTTCCTTTGCACAGAATGAGCAGTGAGCTTTGTTCAGACGAAATGAATGTATTGGGAGGGCTGGCATGGACTGTCCCAGCACGCGCCTCTTCTGAGCGGGTGTGTGCCGGGCAGAGCCGGATGGATGCAGAACTCGGGTTTATTTTTGTACTGATATTGGTAACAGACTGTATAGCATCTATTTATTTAGATGATTTATCCGATAAATGAGGCAAAAATTATTAAAAACACATTAAAGTTGATTTTTAAAAAGGTGACTGGGCTTTGGTTCCTCCTTTGAGGGCGTCACAGCTATGGCGGCGGAGCGTGAGCCTGGGCAGGCCAGTGTCTGTGACTTCCGACGAGAGTGAAGCGCAGGCCGGTACTGGGGGAAGTGGTTGGGAGCTGGAAACCAGTGTAGATGGCTGCATGGCCACCTTCGGGGTCGGGGTTCGAAGGGAGGCGTGGGTAGGTGTGTTTGCCAAGGGTGTGCTTCCTTCCGTGGCCCCTTACTTGGTGGTGGGTGGGCAGCGGCTGGCCTTGCTGGCAGCTCCTAGATGACTCCCGGCAGAGAGTGGGGACTTAGCATGCCTTGGCCTTAGCTTTGAGCGTTGGCCCTAATATTGGGTCCTCAAGAAAAGTCCCGTGGGCACCCTGGTACTAAAGCCCACCCTGCCCCTCCGCATGTTTCCTGGGCACAGCCTTCTGCGTGGGCACAACTGCATCCGTGTTCCTGGCGTTTCACTGCGGCCAGAGCGGCGCTGGCCGGAGGCAGAGCTCTGCGTCCTCAGCCCTTGTCTTCTCGTGGCAGGAATTCCAGCCGGAGACAACCAGCAGCAAAAGCAGGTGCACCTTTACTTTCAGGAAAGTCTTAGCGGGCAATGCAGGTGCCCCACTGAGGTGGGGGTTGGGGAATGTATACCCCTAGGCTGGAGTGTCCCCAAGCAAGCCTTACTTCTCAAAAAATATGTATACTGAGTGGCCAGATTATGATGACCTCTGAACGCATAATAATCTGGCCACTCAGCGTATATCATATATAGTAAAAGGCTAATATGCAAATTGTCCCCTCAACCAGGAGTTCAACCAGCAGGCAGGCCGGCCAACTGCCCATGTCTCTCCCACCCTCTTCCCCCCCCGCCACCCCCCAACCCCAACCACGCTGGCCAGACCCCACCCATGCACGAATTCATGCACCGGGACTATAATATATATACACTGAGTGGCCAGATTATTGTGCACTCAGAGATCATCATAATCTGGCCACTCAGTGTACATGCCCAGGCGATGAGGCACCTCCCCAAGGTGTGCTCACGGGCTATTCCCCTTCCCGGAGCGGCTCTCACGGCTCTCCTCAAGTACGGGCCTGTCGACTTCTTATCTCAGTTCGGTGTGTCGTGTCTCACACGTATGCCCTCCCAGCCCCCGCGCCTTACCAGCTCTAACAGGTGGAGACAAGCACGTAGGATAGTTATTACTCCAGGCCGCACAGCCAGGCAGTCCTGAGCCAGGAGTGTGAGCCGTGTCTCCTACAGCAGCCCCTTACCCTCAGTTTTACTCCCAAGGCTCAGTCACCCACAGTCACATTTGGTCCGAGAATAGTAAATGGAAACTTTCCGAAATAAACAATTCATCTCGGCTGCTGTGGCTCAGGGGCTGAGCCTCAACCTGTGTACCACGAGGTCGCCGGTTCGATTCCCAGTCAGGGCACATGCCCAGGTTTCCGGCTTGATTCCCAGCAGGGGTCATGCAGGAGGCAGCCAATCGAAGTTGCTGTTTCTCTCACATCGATGTTTCTATCTGTCTCCCTTCCCTTCCTCTCTCTCTCTCTCTCAAATCAATAAAAACATACTTTTAAAGAAAGAAATAAACAATTCATTCGCTTTAAAGTGCGTGTCTTTTGGAGTTGCATGATGAAGTCTTTGGCCTTCCCTGAGTGCCGTGCCCAGGACACGGGTCCCCCCTTGGCCCAGGGCTTCTGCCCTGTGCAGGCAGCCAGCCCCAAGGTCAGCACCTTATACCCATCGCGCAGGTGGGGAAGCCGAGGCTCAGAGGGCAAGGCCTTGCCTGACAGACACCTCACAGCTGGTGGATGGCAGAGCCAGGTGCCAAGAATCTCACCCAGGCCTGTGATGCTGCCCATCTCTCTCCAGGGTCACAGCCACTTTGCTCCAGGCCGCACAGCACTGGGACCGGGAAGATGCTGTGGGACAGGGACCCTCGTCTTTAAAGGCAGGAGCAGTGAGAACTGGTCCTTGGAATCTGCAGCAGGAGACGTCCTGGGGGAGACTCGACGGGAAGGGGCCTGAGGGCAGAGGAAGGGCCTCCCACGTACAGTCGGGAGCCTGGCTCGGGCTGTTTCCCAGCTGGGAGGCTCCTGGACAAGCCCCACAGCTCCTCAGAGCCTCAGTTTCCCCATCTGTCAGATGACCCTCAGGCCTGCCTCCGGAGGTGACCAGAGGGACTGGGTGAGGAGACGGTCCGCACCGGACAGGTCAGGGTTTGGGGAAGCTACAGGACGCGGCTGCCTGCTGGCAGGAGCTCAGTGCCTCTGGCCTCTCACAGCAGCGGGAATGGCTTGTGCTGCTCACAGGGCCCCACGCCAGCAGGACATGCTGCCCCAGGCTCCCCTCTGAGAGTCCTCCTCCCGGGTGTGGGAGGAGCTGCCCGTCACTAACACCCTGGAGCTGAGTGGAGCGCTGGCAGATGTGGGGGACGGAGCCCTGGTGGCTTTGCCCAGGGCCAGCAGCTAGGAGGGGCAGAGTGGGGAGGACCAGAACCAGCTGTCCTGACTCCAAAGCCACCCACCTGACCCAGCCTTTCTTTTTTAAAAATCTATTTTTACTAGAGGTCTGGTGCAAGGATTCGTGCACGGGGGTCCCTCAGCTCGCCTGGGCCCTCTAGCAATCCGGGAGGCACCCGGCCAGGAAGGGACCACGCTAGGTCTCCAACGGGTGGTCGGCCTTCTGGCCCAGTCCCCAGTTGGCCAGACCCCAGCTATAAGCTACTTACTGGTCAGAGCATCTCTCCCATAGTGGTTAGTTCATGTCATAGCAATTGGTCAAACAGTGGAACAGTCGGACACTTAGCATATTAGGCTTTTATATGTATAGATTGATTACAGAGAGGAAGGGAGAGAGAGATAGAAATATCAATGGTGAGAGAGAATCATTGATCAGCTGCCTCCTGCACATCCCACACTGGGGATTAAGCCCACAGCCTGGGCATGTGCCCCTTCCGGGAACTGAACCCTGACCTTCTGCCTCATAGGTTGAAGCTCAATTACCAAGCAACACTGGCCAGGCCCTAGTCTTAACAGATTACCACAAACTGGTGCTCATATGCTAGGGGAGGATAGGTTACTCTGAAGACAAGGTTCTTGTTTTCCCCTTGCTAGGTATTAGGGCTTTGGCTGGTGATAATGTAGGCTGTGAAAGAATTCACAACTGGGCGAAGGAGATAGATACTGAGAGAGAGAGAGTTTATCTAACTTTTCCTGAAGAGAAAGAAATGGTGCATTGCTAATCAAAACAAAGGCAGGTAATAAGCATTTGCCTGCTCTTTTAAAAGGCAATGGCTGAAAAGTAAAATGTAGGGAGACAAAATGGCGGAAGAATAGATGGGCGGATTCTGAGCCCTGTCCCGAAGCAGAAAGAGAGAGCAGATGGTCTTGAGCTGTGAGTGTTTATTAGTAAGCTGGGAGACAGCGAACGCCAGAAGAAACGGCTGGGGGGCCGCTGACAGAGGTACCCCGCACAGGGAAGCACCCACTCGGGCTGCATCCCTTCCCGGAGCTACCTACCTGCTTGGATGGGAAATCTCGCCATCTTGAGAGGAAGATTGGATCGTGTCAGAGGCCTGAATATCCACAGCCGCAGCCACCACCAAGCAGCTGTGACCCCCATAACACGGATCCCAGGTGGCGCGAACACTTGGCCTCACAGGAGTGCCCCACCACACGGCGAAAAGGTCAGATTTCGCGAGGAGAGGGTGGAGAGTGCTTGCAACTTACAAGGACCTTCCTGAGAACAAAGGGAGTTGAGCAGGAAGAGTTTTGCCACGTGAACAAAGCTTCAGTAAGCATAGCTGCTTAGCCCACCCCGTGTGGCTCAGTGGTTGAGCAGGGGACTCTGAACAAGGATGTCACGGTTCGATTCCACATCAGGACACATTCCCGGGTTTGGGGCTCAATCCCTAGTGTGGGGCGTGCAGGAGGCAGCTGATCAATGGTTCTCTTTCATTATTGATGTTTCCATCTCTCCCTTCCTCTCTAAAATCAATAATATATATATATATATATAATTTTATTTTTTTTAAATAGCTGCTTAAAAGACTAGGGGCATTAACACCACAGGGGCTGGGCTGCAGTTTGTTACTAAGGAAGCCCTAGCAACCGAATGCAGTCATTCTCTTCTCCTCAGTCTTCTGATGGCCACACTCATACACATCATGACCTATTGTGTTCGGTTTAGTAACATATGATTAATGTGGCGAGATGGGAGGCCCAAGGAAGGGGGAGCACCTTTGCCGGGGGAGCAGGAGGCGCTGAGGGGTGGAGGGAGGAAGGCTTGGCGAGGAGGCACCTGAAGGAGCAGAGAGGTTTAGAACCCAAGTGAAGGTCTTGGGAGGTAAGGGGTGTATATGTTGGGGGAGGGGCGGGGGGGGCGGGGCTGAGGAAACCCATACCAGAGGATTTCATCAAGCTTCTGCTGCAGACTATAATGATCTGGATGCACATACTTCGAGTACTTAAAAGGCCTTCCCCCGTGGTACACAAAGTTATCCCAGCAGTATTTAAAATCTGCAGTAAAGAGAGGAGAAAGCAGGCAGGTCAGCCTAGGAGGCTTTCTCTCCTGAGCCTCCCCTGGGCAACCCCACTCAGGGCCCAGTTTCCTCCTTGCCAGGTGTCATCACTCCTGCCTCAGTTTCCAAAGTTCCCCTGCCACTCACTCTCCCTGGGGACTTCTACCCGCCCCCACACATACACCCCCATTCCTGCCCAGATCCCTCTGCTCTCACCCTCTGGGGCCATCATGGTCACCTGGGCCCCTGCATCCACCAGATCTCGAAGCCCCTGCTCATCTTCGTTCTCATAGTAGAGGCGGGCGGCGGAGAGCCTCAGGTGCACGTTCACGTTCATCTCCAAGAACTGAGCCACCTGCTCTGCACACTCCAAGCAGGGGCTCCAGGATATGAACCAGGTGACATGGTATTGCACATCAGGAGACAGAACCATGTCACAGAATCAACCCAGGAAGCAGAGTTCTGCGTGGCCAGGATTCAGCTGGGAGAGATGGAGAGAGAGGACCCTCATGACAGAGCAGGCATGGACACAGGAGACATGTGACAGAGCAGGCATGTGACAGAGAGGCATGTGACAGAGGAGACATGTGACAGAGCAGGCATGTGACAAAGCAGACATGTGATGGGAGGCATGTGACAGATCATGCATGTGACAGAGGAGGCATGTGACAGAACATACATGTGACAGAGCAGGCATGTGACAGAGCAGACATCTGACAAAACAGGCATGTGTCATGACTGGGGGCTGGGTACCAGGGGACACGGAGCAATAGTCTCAGGGTCATTTGTTGATTATCCCCATTTTATTTTTTAAAAATACGTTTTTAACGATTTTTATTTTTTAAATATTTTTTTATTGATTTCATAAAGGAAAGGAGAGGTAGAGATGAGAGAGAATCATTATTGGCTGTCTCCTGCATGCCCCACACTGGGGATCAAGCCCACAACCTGGGCACGTGCCCTTGACTGAAATCAAACCCGGAACCCTTCAGTCCGCAGGCCTCTATCCACTGAGCAAACCAGTGAGAGCTATTTAAAATATATATATATTTTTTTTAAATTGATTTTTTTACAGAGAGGAAGAGAGAGGGATAGAGAGTTAGAAACATCGATGAGAGACAATCATCCATCAGCTGCCTCTTGCAC
Organism: Nyctalus aviator; assembly: GCA_036971965.1. NCBI lineage: Eukaryota > Metazoa > Chordata > Mammalia > Chiroptera > Vespertilionidae > Nyctalus > Nyctalus aviator. The sequence continues at coordinate 5,378,467 of CM072924.1, forward strand.
ACCCCCTACTGGGGGTGTGCCCACAACCAAGGTACATGCCCTTGACCAGAATCGAACCTGGGACCTTTCAGTCCGCAGACCGACGCTCCATCCACTGAGCCAAACCGGTTTCGGCAAGTGAGGGCTATTTTTATTGATTTTTGGAGAGAAGAATGGAAAAGGGGAGATAGAAACGTTGATGAGAGAGAAGCATCGAACAGCTGCCTCCTGCATGCCCCTCACTGGAGATCAAATTCGCAACCTGGGATTGTGCCCTGAATGGAATCTCACAGTGACCTCTTGGTGCAGGGATCGATGCTCAGCCACTGAGCATCCCACAGAGCAACTCATCCCTTTGGAACCCTCCCCGCCCAGTGTTTTATTGGCTCATCCCTTCCCGCCCTCAGCCATGAACTCCACCCGCCCTCCCATTCTCTCATTCTACAAGCTTTGGGGGTGTCTGCTCCAGGCCAGGCCGCTGGGTCCAGGCCTGTTCCCGGAGTGCTGCCTGCCGGGAGGGCCCGGGGCCGTGCTGCCCACAGGGAGCCACTGGCACAGGGTCTCCTGCGCTCTTGATGTGCTCACCTACATGGATGTGTGCGACAAACACGGGACACACACCTCGTCTCCGTGACGTAGTACGAACGAAGAATGCAAGCTATCTCGTGAACTATTATATGAACTACTGGAGGTCTGATGCATGAAAATCCATGCAAGAATAGGCCTTCCTTTCCCTGGCTGCTGACACGGGCTTCCCTCAGGCACCCAGGACCCGGGCTTCCCTCCTCCTCTGGCTGCTGGCAGGCACCTGGGACCTGGGCCCCAGCTTCGTCCGGAAGGACTTCTAGTCTAATTAGCATATTACCCTCTTATTATTATAGATAGGTTGAAACACTATCTTCGATATATTACTAAGTACGTTATCAGCATTAAATTGATCGATTTCGCCGAAGCCGGTTTGGCTCAGTGGTAGAGCATTGGTCTGTGGACTGAAAGATCCCAGGTTCGATTCCGATCAAGGGCATGTACATTGGTTGCGGGCACATCCCCGGTGGGGGGTGTGCAGGAGGCAGCTGGTCGATGTTTCCCTCTCATCGACATTTCTGGCTCTCTCTCTCTCTCCCTTCCTCCTCTCTGAGAAATATCAATAAAATATATTTTAAAAAATTGATCTATTTCTCTGAAAGTTTGCACACCGGGTACTAGAAAACATTAAATGGCCTATGTGACCCGATTACCCTCCCACGGGGAAGTACTGCCACCGAGACACCCCTCCATCCCATAAGCGCTCTGAATAGTCTGCAGTCCGGGTGGAGAAGGGAGGGCTGTGTGTGGTGGGCATTTCACAGGAGACATTAGTGCTTGCTCAGAGCGGGCTGGGGCACACAGGATGTGGGTGTGGGTGCTACCCTGGGGATCCACATCCTGGGCCTGGAGGAGGCAGAAAGTAGCTGGGGGGGCGGGGGGGGCGGGAGACAGCCAGCAGAGCACTTCCGAGGCCCCATAAGGCTCTGGTGACAGCGGGCCCTGCCTGTCCTAGACCCTCTTTCCTTTCTTTTCTCTTCTTTCAATCAACATTTTAATAGCAAAGATATCATTTTTAACATGGTCAAGTATACTTGGCTAAGCCCGGATTTTTAAAAACACAAGTATCTAGTCAAAGAGTATGACCACAGAGCTTTGTACAGAACATCCCATAGGTCAACAGAAAATACGTTTGAGCACCAAAATATTTAAAGAGACTCTCTACGCGGCATTTTATTTCTGCAGAACGGACATATACCTTGTACTGATTTAAAAAGCACTGGTACATAAGTACATATAGTCATAGCAGACTAAGTCATTAACAATGACCTGGTAACCTTTCACTCCGATTTGGATGATTCATAAGCTAAATCTTACGATCACAACAAGATTTTTTTATTGGCATTAAGATGTTACCACGTTTGACAAAACAAAAAATCCAGAACACAAACAACTTAAAATATTTTCTATTTCAAAGGAAAATCAGCAACGCAGCTGTACACCGTACTCTACGGTGGTTTTGTCTCACATGAGGGCTACTCTACCGAACAGGGATGCTCCCTGGGGCTGCCCCACGAAGGATGCAGCAGGCCCGGGGTCCCTCACGGGCGTGTGCTGGATCACAGCTTCATAAGGACACGTAGGCCCCCACTCCGTTCTAAAACTCACAGCAAAGAAAACGGACCCCAAATAACGTGAGGCTGGTTCCACTGCATTTCTAACCCCTGCTCCACTGGACCGACGGTGGGTAAAGAATCTGTTTGCTAACTCTGCTGTTGCCGAGAAACATGTAATTTTCAGTTGCACTCAATTCGTTTCTTAGTCCACGGAGCCCTGGAAGATGGAAGAACACTGGACCTTCTAGGTGTGAAGACAATGAACATTGGAGAGCATTGCTGAGCAACTCTCAGAGCTGGCTCCTAGGAAAAGGGGATGACAGACACACAGACACCTCTAAAAGAGCATTGAAAATTAAATTATTTATGTGTAATTTCATAACTTTCCTGAAAAGGAAGTGCGCAAGCATTTTAAGTGTCTGAAAGCGCAGTAAAAGACAAAGAAGAAAACACACGATAAGTGACAACCACATTTCCCTGGGAAGAGAATCACTTCTCAGCTATTGGGGAAATGCCATTGCTGCAGGAAAGCAATGGTGAAACCCCTGTGATGCGTCTTTAAGTACATTTTAACGAGCTTTCAAGCCCATGTTTTTCCATCAAAACTCTGCTGAATTAGGTCTGGCAAGTCAACTTAGCATTGGTTGGTCATTTTGTGCTTTCAAAGGGTTCAGAATATTTTCCAATCCTTTATATGCAAGGTCTGGCAGACAAGTTATGTTCCTTAGTGTGTGTGTGTGTGTGTGTGTGTGTATCTTCATTTATAAGTAGAGGCCTGGTGCATGAAATCATGCACGGGTGGGATCCGGCTGGCCTGCCACCACTGGGGCTGATTGGTGCGGGACCAGCTGGAGGGAGGGGCCAATGGAGGTTGGCCACCCACACCCTCATTTAGGGTAGTGGGGGCTGATCAGGGCCGCAGTGTGCATCAAAGCAACTAGTTCTTCAGTGTTCTGGTTGCTGGGCTTTTATATATATATATATATATATATATATATATATATATATAGCCTAGAGGCCTGGTGCACATATTCATGCACTGTTGGGGGTGTGGCCTGCAGGGGTCTGCCCACTGTGGTAGCAATGCTCATCCTGGTCAGCCAAGCTGTGTTCCCACTGTGGGAGCACACTGACCACCAGGGGGCATCTACTGTGTTAGGCGTTTGCCCCCTGGTGGTCATTGTGCGTCATAGTGACTGGTCGTTTTGGTCATTCCGTTCAGTTGCTGGGCTTTTATATGAGAGATATTATTTCACATTTTTATGGTTCTAATCCAATTATTTAACGTTATGGCAAACACATTCATTTTTGCAATTCTCCTACAACCAACATCTTGAGTATCAAGCTTAGCCTGTAGGAAATTTCTTATGATAAGCCACAGCACGTAACAAGGCTGCTATACAGCCTATCAGAGAGACTTCAGGATGTGAGCGTTACCGCTAAGGCAGCCCACAGCTTGAGCTCCCAAGGAGAATGGGGTAAGACGAGTGCTCACTTTGTTGTTTGTATGATCTTGTGAAAGAAAAAAGCCACATGCTAACCTGACAAGCTCAGGGAAGGCCTGCGTGGCAGTCTTGCAAACCCAGAGACCTGTGATAACCTCAAAAGATGGTTTGACAATTAAATATCTAACAGGTTATAGTAGGTAGTCATGTCCCAGATATTTTCCCAAAGATCAACTTTGATCTTTTTACTGAGCCCATTTGCCTTTTCGCCTCTAAGATAACATATCTGTGAGATGTCTGGAGAACTTGTAACTTCCCTTTTTCAGGAGCCCCTGGGGCACAACCAAATGTGGTGGGTGCCAGGACAGATGCCTCAAATTCCTTGGTTATCATGTTAATTGTTCCTGCACTCACCTGAGTACACGTCCATCATTTTACTTTTTATCCAATCCCAGGACTTTCCCACCGCTTTGCTTTCTCCCGCCTCCTTACTCCATCACCAATGAATTTCATGTAACCCACCTATGTCCCTCCTTTGATTTCGGTGTATAAATAGAGAAATGTAACCCGCCATTCTTCGGAGCATTATCTCAATCCGTTGAGGTTTTGCTTCCCGGCAATTGTCGACAGTTTTGGCTCAAAGAAACTCATAAAAAAATTCTTTACAGGTTTCAATGTTTTTTTTTCCTCGTTAATAATCTCAATCTGAGACCCATTTTGCTAACGGGCTTACTGGCAGAGTTCCAATAACAATAGAGCAATCACTGAGAAGCAGGAGAGAGAGGTGAAACAGGCCTTTATAAAAATTTTGCTTTTGAATATGGAAAAAGCATTTATGCATGTGAGTCCAATCGAATGTACACTTTTCTATACAATAAGCCTGGCAGCACTTTTACCCAAGCTTAGGTGCTCTTTCCTCCAGACGGCTCAAGGCCGCTGGACGAGGGAGCCCTGAAGGCCAGCAGGCTCGTTAGAGGAGGCCTAGTGGGTAAGTCAAATGCCATCGTCTATGGCAGCAATCACCCACCTTTCAGACCTCACTACCCCCATGCTCCATGGACCACCGGTTGGCAACTGCTGGTCTATGGCGATCCGGGAGGGTCAGGCAGGGGCATCCGGGGTAAAACGCAGGACAGAGTTGTGGGAAGAAGCCTCTGGCATTTTACATACTGTCGTCTCCCCACCTCCTTCCCTGGCTTAGCTCCTGCCTCTGGTGACCATATAGTGGGGCACATACCTGGTTTCGAAAGACACCCTTTAGAGAGTTAAGAAATAAGCCATTCTTCCATCTTTCCACCTTGAAGCAGAGGAAGGTAGACTTCCGCCCGTAGGAACTTATGTTTTGGAAGTTGAAGTTGAAGATCTTGGGATACAGTCTTCTCTTTTGATTGTAGGGGGCAAGAGAGAAAACCGAAAATTCTGTGTTCCCTCGAGTTTCTCCCATCTGGTGACTCCTGGACACCATGGAGAGCCTGGGCACCTGCCTCCCAATAACCCCTTCCCCTCAGCATTTCCTGCCGCCTCCAGGCAGGAAGCTGGGGGAGAAGAGGGCAGGGACAGCGGGCAGGGGGGTGGGGGTAGAAGCGGGGGCTCCTGTCCTCTCCCTTAGGGCGGGCTCTCCTGCTTCCAACAGCACATACTCCCCCCCCCCCCCCACCGCCATCATTTCAATTCAGAAAAGAGGAATAGAACGGCCTCCGCCCCCAAACACTGGGTTTTCATGTGAAGGTGGAACTCATGCCTGAGCTTCACCTCTGCACGTTAAGATTATTTTTTAATGTCAGGCTAACACCTAGACTCCCAGGTCTGGCTCCTGCTCTAAGAGTCCTGGAATCTGAGCTCCTCTGCTCCTCCCCGAATCCAGGGGCCTCACCCGATTTCCCAGAGGAGGACACGGGGCACAAGGCACAGGGCTGCTCAGGGACAGAGCCGGTCCCTGCCCAGGCAAAGCCATGCCAGCCCTGGCATGAGGCCAGCTGGCCGCGCTGGCCCTCCTGGGTGAGAGGCTCTTCCTCCCTCGTTGTCAACGGCATTCCCCCACGGGGGTGACTACCAGCGCCCGGCGGGCGTGCCTCTGGGACAGTCTGACATGGCTCTCCTGCTCCCGGAGCCGGCACCTGGGGAGACAGGACTTCCCTCCTGCTCAGCGAGCTCCTCTCCCTCCGTGTGGATAACGGGCCAGTAGCACAGAGAGTGGACCCCCGTGCTTCAAACCCCAGCCCCAGTGCTCCCCTCCTCCTTCAGGCAGTTCTGATGGTCAAGAGGGCCCGGGAAAGGCCACAGACCAGGGGCCCCACAGGCGGGTGTGTGTGTGTGTGTGTGTGTGTGTGAACAGCCAGCCCCACAAGTGCAGACTGAGAGGAGGACCAAGGGGACAGCAGGCCCGGGGGAGGGCCGGGAGGGCCATTCAGAAGCACCTGTGGGGGCAGCCCCAGGAGAGGGCACGGCCCCGCTGGAGTGGGACCTGCAGAGAAGGTGCCCAGAGAGGGGGAGAGGCCAGGCTGGACCGGGGGGGACAAGGCTGAGGACAGAGACCCCTCAGGGCGCCCACGTAGAAAGGGCTGCAGGAAGGGCAGGGCGCGGGCAGTACCTGGGCCAGGGCAGCGGAGTGGAGTCTTGGTTCCAGTGTTGCTGCGGCATTTCTGAGTCAGGCCCAGGTTTCAGCAAAGTCCCTCGATGATAAAGAACCTTCCCGCCTTCTCAGCTGAGGCCCCAGCTGCTTCCTGCTTTGGCAGCAGGGTGGGCGGGCCCTGGGGTGTGACCTTCCTCAGCCTCAGACCCTCCTCCCCTCCTCCTCTGGGGCCGCCCTCTGCACAGCGCTGACCACTGCTGGACACAGGGCCTCTGGGCAGCAGGACCAGGCTGCCTGCAGAGGGAAGGGAAAGGGGTGGTGGAGAGAGGGGATGGGCCTGCACATCAGGGGCAGATGTGCATTGAGTTCACGTTTGCAAGTGCTCATTGAACTGTTTGGACTTTACAAAACACTTACAGAGGAAAAGACATTTAAAAAATATATTTTGTTAATTTTTTACAGAGAGGAATAGAGAGTTAGAGACATCGATTAGAGAGAATCATCGATCACCTGCCTCTTGCACACCCCCTACCTGGGATTTTTTACAGAGAGGAAGATAGAGGAATAGAGAGTTAGAAACATTGATTAGAGAGAATTATCAATTAGCTGCCTCCTGCACACCCCCTACTGGGGATGTGCCCACAACCAAGGTGTCAGGAAGGAAACCTAACATTGTCACTGGAGATCAAATGTAAAAAGAGCTAGCCGACCTTGATGGCTCTGAATGGTCAGAGCTATTAACTCGTTGTCTAGTTGAGATAGTGGTGCTTGAGGCAACTTTAATTTGTTAATCATATGCAAATGTAAGTTGATTTTCTGTTGTTGGAACTTCCAGCTTAAGAGATGTCCGTTTCAGATCTCCCTAAAAGGAATGGTAAAAGGCCAGAGAGGGGTTAGTCTTCCCACTAGAGGTGGACTTCCCGCCTGGCCCCCATTTTCCCAAATTAACTCTTTTCCAGTCTCTCTCTTCATTTTAGTGTGCGGCCTTCTCCAGAAACCGGACCCTGAATGGGCCCTGAACCACGCGGGTCCTGTTAAGGGATCCCACACCAAGGTACATGTCCTTGACCTGAATCGAACATGGAACCTTTCAGTCCACAGGCTGATGCTCTATCCACTGAGCCTAAATGGTTTGGGCAGGAAAAGACATTTTGTGGAAAGTTCTTAATCTTTCATGTTATTGTTTTCTATTTAAAATCAATGTAAATGATTAATCCTCTACATATGATTCTGATGCTAAGAAATCAAATGTTACCAGTGTGTGTTTGGAACATATCACTGATCTTAAATGACAAGTAAATGGATCAGATTTTAAAAAATTCCTCAGCGGAGTCGTTCCAAGATGGCTGACAGGTAACCACCTAGACGCAGCCGCACACAACAATTTCAATAAAATACAACTAAAATATAAAATGGACAATACCCAGAATTACAGGAAAGTCGACTGACTGGAAATTCTACAACGAGAAGCAAGGAGAAAACCAGAAGGAAGCGCGGAGGAGCTGTAAAAGCCTAAGGTACAAGACACGTGGCGCGCGGAGAGGACGGAGCCGGAGAGGACGGAGCCGGAGAGGAGGGCGGCTGATTACCTGGCTGGTGTTCCCTAGCAGGAAGGAGATAAAAGCTCTGACTGTGCTGGGCCCCAGTTCCGACTGCTCTGAACCCCAGTTCTAGGCCAGACCCCGGGGACCCAGGCTCACACAGAGGGAGCTGGGCTGTAAGGCGGAACCCCGGGGAGCGGCGAAAGGAGGACCCAGAGGCGCGCACATTGCACGCAGAGAAGGGACGGTCGGCTGTGCCATGGGATTGCCCTGGCGGGAAGGAGACTGGGGCTCCAGACTGCTCTGAACGCCACCTCCAACTCCACTTCCAACTGAACTGAACCCCAATACCCGGCTCATTGGGGGAGAGCCTAGACTGTTTGGCAGCAGGAGAAAATCGAGGGCACCTTTCTCTCAGAGGCACTTGCAACGAGTACTGAAGGACCCGCATAGGGTGGGGCTGACGGAAGCCAAAGCTGTAGGCTCCACCCTGAAACCCCGCCCCATCCAAGCAGAACACAAAGACTTTTAGGCTACCAACTCAGGGAAGCTGTGAAAATGCCGAGACAAAATAGATCACAAACGAAAGAATTGGAGGACAAAAAAGCAACTGGATATAGAGTTCAAATCTACGCTTATAAGGTTTTTCAAGAATTTCCTAGAAAAGATGGATAAGACCTATGAGGATATGAAAAGGGATCAACTAGAATTAATAAGGGATCAACAAGAAATAAAGAATACATTGACTGAAATAAAAAATATTATACAGAGTCCTAAAAACAGAATGGAAGATCGCAAGAATCAAGTCAAAGACTTGGAACATAAAGAGCCAGAAGACACTCCTCCGCAGAAGCTAGAAGGCAAGAGAATCCAGAAAATTGAAGATAATGTAAGAAACCTCTGGGACAACTTCAAGCGAACCAACATCAGAATTACGGGGGTCCCAGAAGATGAGAGAGAGCAAGATATCGAAAACATACTGAAAGAAATAGTGACAGAAAACTTCCTCCCCCTGGTGAAAGAATTAGACTTACAAGTCAAGGAAGCACACAGAACTCCAAACAAAAGGAATCCAAAGAGGACCACACTAAGACAAATCAAAATTAAAATTCCAAGAGCAAAAGACAAAGAGAGAATATTAAAAGCAGCAAGAGCAAAGCAGGTAGTTACCTATAAAGGAGCACCTATACGATTGTCAGCTGATTTCTCAACAGAAACCATGCAGGCCAGACGGGAATGGCAAGAAACATTCAAGGTGATGAATAGCAAGAACCTACAGCCAAAAATACTCTACTCAGCAAAGCTATCACTCAGAATCGAAGGCCAGATAAAGAGCTTCAGTAAAAAAAAAAAAAAAAAAAAAAAAAAAGCTAAAGGAGTTCATCACCACCAAACCAGAATTATATGAATTGCTGAAGGGGATTCTTTCAGAAGAGAAAGTAAATAAAGATAAAAATTATGAAAAACAAATACGTAACTATCAACAAGTGATTCTAAAAACCAAGGAAATTAAAAAAAAATCTGATGAACAATAGTAACTGTTGAATATAATAGAATCAGAGGTATGGAAGGGGAGTGAACTGACGATTCTTGGGGAGAAGGGGAGAGGGGGATGTGGGAAGAGATTGAACATAAACTGTGCACCTATGGATGAGGACAATGGGGAGTGGGGAAAGGGCAAGGGTGGGGTGGGAACCTGATGGAGGAGAGCAATGGAGGGGAGGGAGAAGGAAGGAACATTTGTAATAATACGAATAATAAAAATTTATTTAAAAATAAATAAAAATAAAATAAAAATTCCTCAGCAGCCCGTTGGCTGCCTTTGCTGGTCTCTGTAGGTCCGGGTAGAGAAGCGGCTCCTGGTGTGTTTTCACTTCTTGAAGAAAGTGTTTTATTTCTCATTTAGCAGAAGACCGCGGCTGCTTAGAGAGAAGGACGTGCATGCTTCAGTTTTACGATTCTGGATGGAGGAGGAGGAGGTGCAGGAAGCGGGAGTGAGGCAGGTGGGAAGGTGAACAGAGCAGAGTCTGGGGCAGTCACAAAGGGGGGGGGAGAGGATAAGGGGGATGGGGGGACAGGGAAAGAAAGCAGAGAGACTGTGAGGCCTGAGGGGAGGGATGAAGCTGGGGCCCACGAGGGAGCAGGTGACCCAGAGGGAGAGACAGGCCCAGGGAGAGAAGGGGAGGGGGGAAGACAGGGCAGGGAGCAGAAGGGAGGAATCTCACCCAGAGAATATCCTCCAGCTTATGACACTGATCTCCTACGTATTGTTCGATGTTAGGCCAGGGCCCGAACGCCTGGTCCTGGTTGTCCACGAAGGTGTCCCAGCAGTGCTGGTGCTCTGATGGGAACAGGGAGGGAACGGTGAGCACCTTCCAGAGTCCAGGGAGGGCCCAGGTTTCTGACTCTGGGGACACACCCTCCCCACCAAAATCTCCAGCCCCTTTCCCTGTCCTCCCCAGGCACTGAGCTCACCCCTCACATTCTTTCTTCCCACTGGGACCGGAATCTGAGGCAGCCCCTCCCCTTCTACCAGGAAGGACCTGGTCCTTATGGCACAGGGACCCCTGCTCTCCCCAGGACCCCTCTCTCTCCTGAACTCTCCTCCAAGAGACTGTCCTCTCCAGACCCAGCCCGCCCCCTGCAGGCAGCTGACAGGCGTCCCCACCCTGATTGTCCTCCTGCCCTCTCTGTGCAGCCTTTCCCTAGCCTCTGCCGCCCACCTCCCCCAGTCAGGAGTTTCCTGCTGACCATTGGGGGTCATGATGGCGATTTGGGCCCCAGCGTCCCGCAGGTCACGCAGCCCAAGATTATATCCACGAATACGGATGTGAGCAACGAAGATGCGCAGGCTCACGTGGCTGTTCTCCCGCAGGAATTTAACCAGCTCCTGGACACAGTCAAAGCAGGGGCTCCAGGAGATGTACCAGGTGAGTTTGTAGTGCCTCCGCCAATGCAGATGCCAAGAAGGTACCCGATCCAAGAAGCACAACTCTGCATGGCGTTTCGTTTGTTTTTTTTCATGCGGGAAATCATCCCGCAAGCGTCCCTAAGCAGAGAAGAGAGAAAAGGGATCTGTCACGTCCTGTGAACGAGAAGGGGGACCAGCCAGGGGCACGGCTCAGCGTCAGGAGGAATGCTGTTTGGACGCAGGATCTACACGGTCAAAGGCAAGGAACTCAGGAACCACACAGCATCAGCGTTCACAATGGGGACACACGGCAGAGAGGCCTCGTTCTGCACCCGCACACCATGGCTCCCGGGCTCTGAGACTGACCAGTCTCCGCTGAGCTTGTTGCCATTTCACTCACCATGGGATTCCCATTAGGTTTGATTTTTAAATAAGTAAATAAATAAGTAAATAAATAAATAGCAGGGGACAGAGGGAAGGGGCTGCTGAGCCCCAGGTCCTGGGCCTGGTGCCTCACAGGGGGGTGCTTCCTGCAGGCAGGGGGCTCTCCCTCTGCTACCCGACCTCCAGCTCCCTCCTGGGCACCAGCCCCTCCACAAGCTTCTCCTCTGGGCTCCCTCCACCCCACTCCCCGCCCTAGTGCTGAGCCCAAGGGTGAGACAACGCTGCGGGGAAGGGGGTGAGGGGCACCCCTGCCTGCTGTGCCCGCTCACCAGGGTGCTCAGGATTCCCTGGTACTGCTCCATTAGGGTCCAGGCGTCATTCCTCCAGACCTCCACCTCATAGTACAGGTAAGTTTGGTACTCATGTATGTTTCTGAAGTTGTCCATGTAGGTACTTCTGGGGATCAGGTGTCTGTGGGCACAGGCAGAAGGAACCCAAGTCATGGGGCCCCTCTGGGACCACCCCGTTCTCCTCCCCTCGCCACCCACATCCCAGCTAGGCCCACAGGATGGCGTCCACTCACTTAGCTGGAGCACCTGACCTCCCTCTCTGACCCCTGCGGGGGCTCCTGGGATGTCAGCCCAGTCCTGTGGTCAGGGTTTCCCAGGGAGCAGGGCAGGGGCTCAGAGTTGTGACAGGTCCCCTCCTGGCATCAGGGTCCTGCCCTCCTCCCGCTGACCCAGCCCTGCCTGCTGCCGGCCATGGCGCTCTTTCCTCACGTCCTCTGGGCTAACCCGAGCCCCCGGAGCATCAGGGACAGGTGGCCCCATCGGGGGAGAGAGATGCCAAACTGGTCTCTCCCGGTGTTTCCCTTCTCGTCATGAAAACAATCATGTCCTTACAACACAGAGACATAACCCTGAACGTGACCTCCTAGGGCCCCGGTTCAGGCAGAGAGACTAGATTTCATGGGAGACGGAGGGAGAGGAGAAACAGGGACCTTCAAGGATGACCCCCAGACTCTAGCCGGGGACCTAGGGGAGGGGGTAGGACAGGTCAGCTGGGCATCAGCTGAGGGGTCCTGGCTGCACATAGAAGGGCCATCAGGAGGGATGGGAGAAGCAGGGGGCCCCCTGGGAGCCAGGAGGAGGGCTCAGAGGAGGGGCTGCTCAGGGGCCGGTGGTACCTGGCTCTGGGTGCTGGGTTGTCCTCCATGTCTCAGGTCCTTCGTCCTGTGAAGCTCCCAAGGACTGAGGTGCCTTATATGCCATCAGAGCAGTAGGAACCTGATGAGCTGGCACCGCTGAGCCCCACCCTTCCCTAAACTCAAGACATTGTGCCACCTGATGGAATCTAGGAAGAGGGGAATAATGACTCATCAGTGCCCTCAGGGCACGTTAGGTTTTCATTTCTCTGTTCTGACAGCGGCCGTCCCTGGACTGACCTTGGGCGGTGAGGTCCCAGGAGGCTGGGCCACTGTGGGCATCGCGGCACAGCCAGGCAGGAGGCGAGAGCACAGGTGAGAGGACAGGTGCTCCTGCCTGAGGGAGGTCCGGCCCGGACACAGCCCCACAGGACAGGCCCGGGCCCACCCTGCCTCTCCCGCGGCCCCAGTGCAGGGCCTGGCTGGTGGGGAGGCCAGTGCAGGGCCCTCGGGGCTGAGCCAGGAGGGGCTCTGCTCTAGAGGAAGCGCAGGGCGGGACCCAGGTGAGCACAGCTCTCCTCAGGCGCCACCCCGTAAGGGAAGGGGCTGGCCGCGGAGCCTGTGTCCGCCATCACCCAGAGGAGGACAGAGAGGCTCCCTCAGGCGCGGCCAGGATGGCCTGGGAGCAGGAGGAAGCAGGGCCCCCCTCAGGAAGGGGCCACGGCTCCTCCTCTGCACCCCCAGCCGCGAGGAACCGGGGGGATGAGGGGGACACTTTGTGTTCCAGTGTGACCTGAGCCCAGCTGGTGGAGGCGGTCCCCGAGGGGCTGCCCCTCTGTCCCGCTGACTGTGCACGCGGCTCCTCTCAGACCAGCCTGTGCCGGCCCCACGCTGCCTCCCAGGGCCTGTGCCCACCACAGCCCGGTCTGTCCCCAGCGTGCTCCATGCTGCATGCTGGCTCTGCGGCTGTGGCTGATGGCCTTGCTTCCAGAGGTGGTCCCACTGCAGGTGCCACAGACACCACAGAGATCGGGCTTGGCACACAGCTGGGCCTGGGCACCGGGCCGAAGTCTTCCCTGACTCACCAAACACACACACACACACACACGCACACACACACACACACACACACACACACACATACACACACACAGAAGCAGATGACAAGCAGGAATCTCCTAGGTTCCTCAGACACGCCCACAGCCTCCGTCGGTGGGGCAGGAAGCAGCGGACGTCACCGCTCCCCAGACGGGTGTGCAAGAGCCTCATCATCAAATCAGAAGATACCTTGTGGCATGTTTCTTTTCAACATATTTTTATTGATGTCAGAGCGGATGGGAGAGAGAGAGAAAACTTAGGAACATCAATGGTGAGAGAGAATCATGGATCAGCTGCCTCCTGCACCCCCTCATGGGGGATGGAGGCCACAATCCCGGCCCCGTGCCCAGACGGCGGAATTGAAACTCGACCTTCTGCTTCATAGGTCGATGCTCAAGCTCTGGGCCACACTGGCCGGGCAGGAGGCTGCTCCGTATGAGGCCCAGGTCTGCCTTCCGGTGGGTGCCCTCCCGGTGGGAGGACAGGCTGCGTGGCAAGCCCAGGGCTGGGCGTGACCTCAGGCTGTGAGCCCCCCTCTCCAAGGTCTCAGGCCCCGCGTCATGGGCAAAGCTCTGAGCTCTGAGCCCGCGGGCCGGGGCGACGGGGCCCTGGAGCTGGGGGTCAGGTCTGCCGGGACCTGCATGTGACAGCGCAGGGAGTGGGGACCCTGCCATCATGTCAGACTACGTGTCTCAGCCCTTCGTCTGTCTGCTTTCCCGGCCTGACTGCGTCCTGGTCTGTTGCCTCCAGGCAGAGTGGGGGCTCTTGCCAGAGCCCAGGGATCGAAACCCAAGGAGCTGATTCGATGATGAGGCTCTTGCACACCTGTCTGGGGAGTGCTGACTCAGCAGCCTCCTTCCCTCTGACAGAGGCTGTGGGTGTGTCTGGGGAACCTAGGAGATTCCTGCTTGTCATCAGTTTGTGTGTGTGTGTGTGTGTGTGTGTGGTTGTCTCTGACTCTCATGTGCTCCATTGCCTCACCTGTCTATGCCTTGGCGACTACCACGCTGCTCTGCCAGGGCTTCAGGGAGGTCCAGTACCTGGTATGCCAATCCACCTTAGCTTCACCTTTGAGGTTGTATTGGCCTTGCACAGTTCTCGATGAATTTATGGACAAAATTTCATTTAAAATTTTTAAAAAATATATATTTTATTGATTTTTTTACAGAGAGGAAGGGAGAGGGAGTCAATGAGAAACATCGACCAGCTGCCTCTTGCACAGCCCCTACCAGAGATGTGCCCACAACCAATGTACATGCCCTTGAGCGGAATCGAACCTGGGACCTTTCAGTTCGCAGACCAAAGCTCTACCACTGAGCCACACTGGTTTCGGCAGATTTTTGTTGTTGTTTTGTTTTGTTAATTTCACAGAGATGAAGGAATGGGGAGAGAGAGAGAGAGAGAGAAAAATCATTGATGAGAGAATCATTGATTGGCTGCCTCCTGCATGCCCCTACTGGGAAAAGAGCCCCCAACTCGGGCATGTGCCCCTGCATAAACCGCCTGGTTTGTGGGTCCATGCTCAACCATTGGCCAAAACAGATGAGCGATGGACAAACTTCTTCCTGTTTCATAAGATACCCTATTATCAATGTGTAGCTCAATCTTAGCAGGCATAGACATGCCTGAGGCATGAGACTCTCCTTCCATGAACATGGTATATATATGTCCATTTTTACGGGGATTCTTTTATGTTCTCAGCGAGTTGAAGTCAACTTAAAGGGGAACCAATAAGGGAAGAAAAGAGGCAGTCATGAGGGCAAAGAAGAGGAAAGGGAACACGGGGAGGAAGGGACAGGATCAAAAGGGAAGATATACCATCTGGGCCGATGGAGAGAAGTGAAGCAGCGTGGAGAGAGGGAAGAATGGAGGGAGGAAAGGGGCAGAAAGAGAGGGTGTGAGTTCGGGTTTCGTCTTTTCCACAGGCAACCTTGGGAAAAGGGAAAAAGAACTTGGCCTTAGGGCACTATGGTGTTCAGTTCCCTGCTCTGAGAATTGCAGATAAAAGGGACGTTGCCCAGGTCCTGAGACACGGTGAGTCTGCACCAAAAGGCAGGGGTTACTTTAAAGCAAAGGGAATGGAGGCCCTCTGAGTAGGTCCTGCTCACAGGGGCATGGTGCCGTCAGTTCTGGGACTGTCATTCTCCCTGGCACACCTGCAGAAGGTAGAGGAGGAGACAGGAATGAGAGCAGCAGCCCAGAGGGCATGCTGGGAGTCCTGGGGAGAGGCCAGGAGGCACAGGCTCAGGAGACAGGAGGAACACCTGGGCCCGAGGAGGAGCTGGCAGAGGATAGGGAGGGATCCCATCAGGGAAGGCAGGAGGAGGGCTCAGGAGCAGGGCCCAGCCCTGTCCGGGCTCTCAGCCTTGACCACTGCTGAGGCCCCCAATGCTGCTGGTCACCACGTCTTCCCAACACCTGGCTGCACCTGGTGTGAGCACACAGGGCTGCAGGATGCAAGGGTTGTTTGTAAACAGACTGATTTATGGAGCCAGAGACTTCCCTCTTCCTTACAATAACCTCCTCCTTGGTTGAATACCAACTACCGCAGACATTGTCCCAGATGCCCGAGTTTTAACTGTCACCGCAGCCCCGCAGTCAGTCCCTGTTCCTCTCTGAGTGTTACAGGTGGGGAACCCGGAGGCAGTCCTGTTCCCTCTGCCACACCCACAGGGTCCCCAAAGGAGGGAAAGGCCACTGGTAAGGGATTGATGGGCCGCCCATCGGCTGGCCTTCATGGCGGGTCCCTGCTGTTGCCCATTGAAAGGATGTACAGGCTGGAACATTGTGTGATTGGTCCAGTCCCCTCTCTGCCTGCCCCTGGGAAGGAGGCATGATACTGGAGGTGGGCCGCCATCTTGGAAAGAGACCAGCAGGAGAAGACCACCCCCCAGAGCTGAGTTGTGGCCAGGGGCTGGGCCGGATTCCAATAGTATCCCTGAGCGGTTGAGCCAGGCCAACAATGTCCTCCTCCTCCCACAGGTCTTGTCCTGGGAAACAAGCTGACTCTCAGCTCCTCAATGGCGGCCCAAGTCCCCTGACAACCCAGCTTTCTGCCCTGGATCTCCTTCCTGCCCCTGGTCTCTCCCCATTGGCATCAGCCCAGCTTTATCCTGCCCCCCACACCTCCACTCCTCTCCTGTCCTTTCCTTCCATCTCTTCAGGTCGCTGTGTCTGTCAAGTCTTCCCTCTGGCTTGTGTCCTCCTGACTCAGTCCCTTCCTAATGCTTTGGCCACGAGCATCACCACTGTCCTTATCCTCTGTCCCTCCAACGTCTCCCACACTGAAGGTTCCATTCCCAGCCCCTCACACCCGGTGAGGCTGAAGGGGGTGGTCCAGACAAGGGAGCAGAAGCCTGTGGTGAGAGACCTGGGAGCCCTCGTTGCCTGTAAAGCCTTGTGCGGGAAGCCAGCTGGCAGGGCCTCGCTCAGCATAGTTCAGGCTCCACAGAGACACGGGAGGACAGTCTGCTGCTGCCGGCCTGCATCCTGCGTGGCCAGGTCCTGGCAAGGGCAGAGGCATCCTCACTGCAGGGAAGCCCCTCCCTCCAGCGTCCTCTCCAGGGAGTGGAGCAGGAAGGGCCTGAGGACTGCAGTCCTCCCCAGCCCTGCCTCAGCCAAGCGTCCACTTCAGTTGCTCTTCTCGATAGCGACCCAGAGTCTCTCTCTGGCCTTATTGCGTGGGCTGTCATTTCAAGGCAGCCCTTCTCTCAGCATATCCTGGGGGATGCGTCCCGGCTTTGGACTCTGAGGTTCGCTCCTGTGAGTATCACTGACTTCACCTGACCAGGGGCAGTTAGTGTGAGCCTGCCCTCCCTGGGGCACCCACAGAGAGACAGGCATTTTCACGTTTGCAAGGGCTCATGGGACTGTTTGGACTTCACAGAACACACAGAGGAAGAGACATTTTGTGGACGGGTCTTAATCTTTCATGTTATTGCTCTGGATTTCAAATCAATGTAAATAATTAATCCTCTAAATAGGATTCTGATGGTAAGGAATAGAATGTTAATGGTGTGTATTTTAAATGAAATCACTGATTTTAAATGAAGCATAAGTCAATAGGTTTTTTTAAAAATTCGTTAGGAGCTCATTCATTGCCTTTTACTGGTTTCTTTTGATCAATTTGGAGATGGTGGCAAATGTTGAGTTTTTATGTTAAGTTTTTATTGATTTCAGAGAGGAAGGGAGAGGGAGAGAGAGAGATAAAACATCAATGATGAGGGAGAATCATTGACCTGCTGCCTCCCGCTCAGGTGTCGAGCCTGCACCCAGGCACGTTCCCTTGACTAGAATCCATCCCAGCACCTTCAGTCCGCAGGCCGACGCTCTATCCATTGAGCCCAACCAGCTAGAGCCATTTTCACTTCTTGAAGAAACTCTTTTATTCCTGGTTATTCCTGGTTCAGCAGAAGACCCCCTGCTGCTTAGACAGATGGAAGTTCATGCTTCAGTTTGGAGAAGGAGGAGGTGGAGGAAGCAGGAGTGAGGCAGGTGGGAAGGTGAACTGAGCAGAGTCTGGGGTGCTTACAAAGGGGGTGTGGGAGAAAAGGGGGGCAGGAGGGGAGAAAGCAGAGGGACTTGTGAGGCCTGAGGGGAGGGATGGAGCTGGGGCCCAGGAGGGAGCAGGTGACCCAGAGGGGAGACAGCCCAGGGAGAGAAGGGGAGGAGGTGGGGCAGGGGAAGGAGGGAGGGATCTCACCCTGAGAATGTCCTCCAAACTCTTAGCTAGGCTGCAACTGTTTTTGTATATTCCTTTCCAGTGCCGGAGTCGCTTTTTGGGGCGACGCATAAACACATCCCAGCAGAAGGCAAATTGTGAAAGGGACCGGGAGACCATGGTGTGACTCCGGAGCCCTGAGGGGACTCAGCGCCCGACTCCTAGGGACACCCTCTTCCCATCATGGCCCCACATTCCTTCTCCTCTCCTTCCCGGACTGCAGGTCACTCCAGGTCCTTCTCCCCAGGGAACCAAGCCCGCCTCTCGCCCTTCTGGAAGCCTCCTTCTTGCACGTGTCCTCCTCCTCCCACCCCAGCCTGGACCACCTCTCTCCCCTGACCTTCTTCTCCAGGAGGCTCCCTGCCTCCCGCCTCCAGCACCACCCCCACCTCTGCAGGCAGCTCAGGGGGCTTCTCCTTCCTGCTGGGGATGCTAGGTCCTTCCTGCCTGGTCCTAGTCCCCACCCCATCCCCCTCACCCTCCAGTTCCTGCCTGGGGCGCCTGGGCTCTCACCAGCTGGAGTCATTATTGCCACACAGGCCCCTGCGCCCTTCAGGCTGTGCAGCCCTTGTTGGTACTGGGGGCGCTTGGGGTAGTAGAGGCAGGCGGCGAGGATGCTCACCTGCACGGACGTGTGGTCCCTCTGGAACACGGCCACCTGCCTGGCGCACTGAAAGCAGGGGCTCCAGGACATGAACCACGTGACGTGGTATTTCTCCTCAGGGGCCAGGAGCTGGGCCAGGAAGGCTGGCTGGGTCTTGAACCAATTCAAGAAGCAGATTTCTGCGTGGACGGGCTCCTTGGGATAGAACTGGGGCAGACGGAGAAGGGGAGGGGCCTCTGGGCTGGCAGAGCAGGCAGGGGCAGGGCTGGAGGCTGCGGGACCAGGGGACAGGGAGCCAGAGACTCAGAAGCATGTGATTGGTTGGTTGGTTGGTTGATTGATTGATTCCTCTCTAAACATCTCCCCTCCAGGCTATTTTAAGTTTAGTCATGCCTTCCCCCCCCCATCCATGAACTCCACCCGCCCTCCCATTCTCTCATTCTACAAGCTTTGGGGTGTCTGCTCCAGGCCAGGCCGCTGGGTCCAGGCTTGTTCCCGGGGTGCTGCCTGCCGGGAGGGCCCGGGGCCGTGCTGTCCACAGGGAGCCACTGGCACAGGGTCTCCTTCGCTCTTGCATGTGGCTTGCCTGCATGGATGTGTGCGACAAACACAGAACACATACCTTGTCTCCGTGGCATAGTACAAAAGAAGAATGCAAACTATCTCGTGAAGAACTTCTATATTGACGAAAGGTTGAAACACCATCTTCGATATATTACAAAGTACGTTATGAACATTAAATTGATCCATTTCTCAGAAAATTTGAACACTGGGTACTGGAGAAGGTTATATGACCAAATCCGTGTTTCCCAAACTTTTGACATATGTGTACTCTGTCTATAATTTCCGTAACGCTGCGTACCCCTCGTACTCATGAGAACGTAGACTTAGGCGCAACTAAGCACGGTGCAGGGCATATCCCCTCCAAACTCCGGTGCAATGCATACCCCCACCAAACTCTTCCTGCACCCCTGGGGGTACGTGTACACACTTTGGGAAACACTGACTGAGTCTCACCCATTAAGCTAACATGGGTAGGATGCCACAGGGACGCCCTGTCCAGCCCACAGGGGCTCTGAGAAGCCTGCGGTCCGGGCAGAGAGGGAGCACTGGTGTGGAGCAGCCTTCACAGGAGCCTCAGTGTGTGGCTGAGGGCGGGGCTGGCCCTGTGTCTCTGAGGCTGCTGTCCTCGCCGGGTGTGCACCTGGCGATCCGGGAGGGTCAGGCAGGGGCATCCGGGGTGAAACGCAGTACAGAGTTGTAGGAAGAAGCCTCTGGCATTTTACATATTGTCATCTCCCACCTCCTTCCCTGGCTTAGCTCCTGCCTCCGACGGCAGCATCGTGGGGCACATACCTCATTTTCAAACACCCCAGAGCCCACGTCCGAGGACAAGCCCCCCTGTGTCCTTTCCACTCGGAAGCAGAGGTAGCAGCCGTTCCGATCTTTGGGGTAAGGCCGGTTCTTAAAGTGAAAGTAGAAATAATGACGACTGAACCTTCTCACTGGGATGCTGGGGGCAGGAGAGAGAAGAGAAAATGCAGGGTTCCCTGGAGTTTCTCCCACCTGGTGGCCTGGGAGCCCTGCCTCCCAGCAACCCTTCCCTTCAGCAATTCCTGCCGCCTCCGGGCAGGAAGCTGGGGAGAGAAGGAGGGCAGGGGCTGCAGGGACAGTGGGGGGTGATGGGGACAGCCAGCCCCACAAGTGCAGACTGAGAGGAGGACCAAGGGGACAGCAGGCCCAGGGGAGGGCCGGGAGGGCCATTCAGAAGCACCTGTGGGGGCAGCCCCAGGAGAGGGCACGGCCCCGCTGGAGTGGGACCTGCAGAGAAGGTGCCCAGAGAGGGGGAGAGGCCAGGCTGGACCGGGGGGGACAAGGCTGAGGACAGAGACCCCTCAGGGCGCCCACGTAGAAAGGGCTGCAGGAAGGGCAGGGCGCGGGCAGTACCTGGGCCAGGGCAGCGGAGTGGAGTCTTGATTCCAGTGTTGCTGCGGCATTTCTGAGTCAGGCCCAGGTTTCAGCAAAGTCCCTCGATGATAAAGAACCTTCCCGCCTTCTCAGCTGAGGCCCCAGCTGCTTCCTGCTTTGGCAGCAGGGTGGGCGGGCCCTGGGGTGTGACCTTCCTCAGCCTCAGACCCTCCTCCCCTCCTCCTCTGGGGCCGCCCTCTGCACAGCGCTGACCTCTGCTGGACACAGGGCCTCTGGGCAGCAGGACCAGGCTGCCTGCAGAGGGGAAGAGAAAGGGATGGTGGGGAGAGGGGATGGGTCTCTTCCCAACGGCCACACCTTTTCCCTTTCCTGGGCTTACTGGCTGGCTCTGACCCATACATCCGCAGGCGGGGATGGGTGACGGAGGGCAGATGGCTGCTGGGGAACATTCTGGTTCTCCTTCCCGGGGCCATGGTGGAGCCCCACTTCCCAGCAGCGCTGGGGTCAGCTTTGGCCAATGAGACGTGACACCTCCCTTCAGGCAGAACTCTAGAAGCCCAGCACCCGGCCCACCGAGCTGCTGGGCCTGGTCCAGTGCACGCTCCGGCCAGACCGCCCCGGCCCCACAGGGACAGTTAGCATCAGCAGGAAGAAGGTGCCATGGACGGAAGCCACGGAGGCCGGGGGACTGCTGGTTCTGCCCAGGAATAAGGAATATGGACTCCAGGGCCGGTTTCGCTTCCTGACAACCTTCCTGCTCAGACCCAGAGAACCCCTAAGCCTGCTTTCCCTTTCCCAGGGCCTCCTTCACCCTGAGGGGCGGTGTATTTTCAAGCTCTCCTCACCCTAGTAATCTCCCTTCCCCTCCCCTCTCCTCCTCTCTGCTTGCTTGCTTTCTTTCTTTCTTTCTTTCTTTCTTTCTTTCTTTCTTTCTTCCTTTTTATCTTTCTGTTTGACAATCACACATCAAAAGTCAGAAGTATTCTCAGTAAGCCCTTTATTGGTACGGATTTTCAACAAAAATAACCCCAAAAGTATTAAAACAAAACAAAACAAAACAAAAACACCCACTGAAGCTAGTGTTGGGCCTAAGCCTCCCCTGGTGACAACACAAGGGTCTGTAATGTCCCGGGATCGCCGGGGGCGGCGCTGCAGTGCAGTCCGTTGAGTCGCTGAGTCTCCAGCACAGAGGAGCTCAATAGGAAGTGTGTTGAATGAACGAATGAATGAATGAAGGGGAGTGTGGCCAACAACCAGGAGAGGACAGCAGCTCAAGGAGGAGGCTGTGCTCAGTTGTGTCACTTGCCGCTGGGCGAGGGGCAGGGCGAGGCCTGACAAAGACCCCTTTCCCCCCAGCACAGCAGCACGGGGGTGAAAACCAGCGGGAGGCAGGAGAGGAGGGGCAGGACACGCAGACAGTTTGTACAAGTCTCATGTTCTAGAAAGGGGGGCTTTGCTTTTCTGGGAAGAGGATGGAGGGAGGAGCGGCTGAAAGGAGAGTCTTTGTTTGTGAACACCGCAGAGCACATACTGCACATCACAGCGCCTGAACGGCCCCTGGAATCACACCCGGCACAGGGTAGCTCAATGTGAGGGGTGTTGAATGAATGAATGAATGAATGAATGCGAGTCTAAAAGGAGCAGGCGGAACCGGTTTGGCTCGGTGGATAGAGCGTCTGTCTGTGGACTGGCAGGTCCCAGGTTAGATTCCGGTCAAGAAAATGTGCCGTGGTTCTGGGCACATGCCCAGTAGGGGGCGTGCTGGTGGCAGCTGGTCGATGATTCTCTCTCATGGATGTTTCTAACTCCTTATCCCTCTCCCTTCCTCTCTGTGAAAAACCAATAAAATACATGTAAAACAATAAAAAATAAAAGGAGGCAGGTGTCAGATGGAGAGGTGAAGGTGAGAGGTCCTTCCTGCTAAGGGGGTCACTGGCTGGAGAGTGCGGAGGGAGCAACGGAGCAGGAGAGGGCCGTCTCGCTTCCCCCGGAGATGACACATCTCGTCCCCCCAATGGCAGCTCCGCCATTGTCATCGGCGAGGCTCCCAAGCACACTCCCTGGCGGGGCGAGTCCCTGGCTCACACCGCACGCCGCCGGCATTGGCTGTAACAGCTCTTGTTGTTGTCGTCATGTTGCAAGGACGGCTTCACTTCCTCCTTTCTGCCTCACGGTTTCACTTTCCACCACGTCTAACCGGGCGTTCGGATTTCAATGGCTGAAAATCTTAAATGTCCTTTCTCAGGAAAACAGCGACCAAGCCAAGAGCAATCCTGGTGCGTCTGCGTGGGTCTGACTTGCCTTCTCACCTGGGAACCCGTTTGGGACAGGATGCCCTCTGCCCTTTAGGAAAAGGCGTTCCTTCTTGGAAATGTGAGCTGCGCAGCCTCCTTTGTCCGTTCTCTGTTTCCTGGGGGTATAACTGACAGCTAAGTGCAGGTCTGGGGTTTTCAGGTGGCATAACCATCACCCAGACTGAGGGGGTGGGGGGAGGCTCTGTCCAGTATCCCAGATGGTAGTCCCTCCTGACCCCTCCCAGCTGTCCCCCCTCCACAGGGAACCCCGGTTAGCACGTCTAGGGCCACAGCTGGTTTTTGCCTGACTTGGGATTTCATAGAAATGGGGACAAAGAACATGATGAGAGGCAGGAAAGGGTTAACTCCTGACTCTATTTTGTATAACCATGTCACTGTGTAACTGGACCCAGCCCTCACCCGACCAATCGGGGTCAGCCAAAGCAGTGACCTCACCATCCACACCGCAGACCCCTATAAATCCTTTGTTCTATAGAAGCTCGCTCTCTCTCCCCCTCTCCGCTGTGTCAAGTACATGAGATTGAGCTCGGGCTAGCTCGAAATAAAAAGGCTCCTTGCTTTTGCATCGGACTCGGTTCCCTGGTGGTCTTTGGGGATCACGAAAGCTGGGCATAACACTGACTCTTTTGATACATGACTTTTCACTCAGCATCGTCTTTGTGGGCTCAGCTGACGCTCCCTGGAGGCCCATGGTGCTGTGAGGAGGAGAAAAAGCACACACAAAACATCTCCAGCAGCCTGTCGGGCCTCAGCCAGCCGTCCACCCACGAGGACAGCTGCTGCCAGCCGACAGCCGGCCCTCCCCACATCTGCATGTGGCTGGGGGCCCTCATCAGAACCCTTGTTTCCGGTTTGAGTTGAGGGTCATGTACAGGCTTCTCCGAATGCACGGCCGGTTCAAATTGTCCTTGCACTCCCAGGTTCGTGTTTGTGCAGAGTCTGGAACGACAGGGCCAGGGCCCGGACTTACTGCTCAGTGACACACAGTGTACGCTGGTTAGACGGCAGTTTTTACTCACCCGATCTCGCACGTTTTCCGCAGCGAGGAGGGGCACGGTTAAAATCACAGTCTTGTTAGCTACAGCGAATGGGAGTGAATTTGCGAGGCCCACCTCGTCCACTGCCCTGTGACACCAGGTCTCAGACTCACACGGGATTCGTGGCCTCCAGGGCTCTCAGAGAAACTGAGCCTGCCCAGCCCGTGTGGCTCAGTGGTCGATGGTCGACGTATGAACCAGGAGGTCACGGTTCGATTCCCGGTCCAGGCACAGGCCCAGGTTCCGGGCTCCATCCCCAGTGTGAGGCGTGCAGGAGGCAGCCGATCCATGACTCTCAGCATTGGAGTTTCTATCTCCCTCTCCCCCTTCATTACTCTCAGAAATCGATAAAAGTGTATTTTAAAAACCACCACGGACAGAGCAGGACAAGGCCGCCCGCTAAATGACACTCACCATGTATTGTCCTGGGTGACGGACATCCAGGCCGGGCAGGGAGATGCAGGACTGACGCGGTGGCCAGCGCTCACTTGCAGGTCTACGCCCTCCTCTGTCCCCTTGTGCCGCCCCTCGCCCTGTTCCTGCCCCCGGCCGGCCTCATCCCCTCCCTGGGCGGCGAGGACGGGAAATGACTTTAATGTCTGTGTGAGGGCTTTGCCTTCGTGTCCCTCCCGTCTATCCTGTCCCCAGGGCAAGCCCCTGGAGTCTCCACATGAGCCGCCTTGGAAACAGTGAATTTGTGGGTCTCCAGCAGCCATCCTATCAGGGTGAGGACAGCCGCCCGCTGAAAGGTGCACAGGCTCAGCAGCTCCGGGTTTCCCATTGCCGCCCCCTCCCCCGGGAGACATGACACCGGAGGGGAGCAGGGGCCTGAGGAGACCCCAGAGGACAGCGCGGGAGGCTGAGACTGGGGAGCCCTGGCCGGGGACACTGCGCAGAGAGGGAAGCGGGTGCCGCCTCCCCAGGTTCCCCTCTTCTTCTAGAAACAACCAGTCCAGGGGGCGCTCTGCTCTAGAGGAAGGGCAGGGCGGGACACAGGAGAGCGCAGCTCCCTCAGGAGCCAAACCCTGAGGGGAAGGGCCTGGGCTCGGAGCCTGTGTCCGCCATCACCCAGAGGAGAACAGAGAGGCTCCCCCAGGCGCGGCCAGGATGGCCTGGGAGCAGGAGGAAGCAGGGCCCCCCTCAGGAAGAGGCCACGGCTCCTCCTCTGCACCCCCAGCCGCGAGGAACCGGCGGAGAAGGGGGACACTTTGTGTTCCAGGCTCCAGTGTGACCTGAGCCCAGCTGGCAGAGGTGGTCCCCGAGGGGCTGCCCCTCTGTCCCGCTGACTGTGCATGCGGCTCCTCTCAGACCGGCCTGTGCCGGCCCCACACTGCCTCCCAGGCCGTGCCCAGCTCGGGGCGTGGGGCCTTGGCCGCCAGAGGGGGAACCAGGCCGCTCCCTCTCAGGCGGCTCCTCAGGTCCCACCAACAGTGTGGAGTTGCTTGAGCAGCAGGAATTCGTGAGACCACTGCCCACTCCCCCCAGCAGGACCCATAAAAGAGAGAGCCCTTTGCACTTTGCCAGTGTTTATTGACCTGTTTGGACTTCCTGCTACACTTACAGCGGAACAGACATTTTGTGGAAGATTCTTAATCATTCATGTTATCGCTCTGGATTTATAATCAATAAAAAATCATTATTTTCCTAAAAAGTGATTCTGACAGTATTGAATAGAATGTTACCGGTGTGTTTTTGGAACACATCACTGGTCTTAAATAACAAGTGAATGGATCAGATTTTTAAAAATTCCTCAGCAGCCCGTTGGCTGCCTCTGCTGGTCTCGGTGGGTCCAGGTGGAGAAGCGGCTCCTGGTGCGTTTTCATTTCTTGAAGAAAGAGTTTTATTCCTCGTTCAGCAGAAGACCCCGGCCGCTTAGAGAGACGGACGTCCATGCTTCAGTTTTCCGGATTCTGGAAGGAGGAGGAGGAGGTGCAGGGAGCGGGAGTGAGGCAGGTGGGAAGGTGAACAGAGCAGAGTCAGGGACAGTCACAAAGGTGGGGGGGTGGGGAGGAAAAGTGGAGCAGGAGGGGAGAAAGCAGAGGGACTTGTGAGGCCTGAGGGGAGGGATGGAGCTGGGGCCCAGGAGGGAGCAGGTGACCCAGAGGGGAGACAGCCCAGGGAGAGAAGGGGAGGAGGTGGGGGCAGGGGAAGCAGGAGGGAGGAATCTCACCCTGAGAATGGTCTTCAGCAGCTGAGAGTGTTCTTGTATGTGTTTTTTCATGTTAGGCCAGGGCCCGAACGCCTGGCCCTGGTTGTCCACGAAGGTGTCCCAGCAGTGCTGGTGCTCTGAGGGGAACAGGGAGGGAACGGTGAGCACCTTCCAGAGTGCAGGGAGGGCCCAGGTCTCTGACTCTGGGGACACACCCTCCCCACCAGAATCTCCCGCCCCTTTCCCTCTCCTCCCAGGCACTGAGCTCACCCCTCACATTCTTTCTTCCCACTGGGACCGGAATCTGAGGCAGCCTCTCCCCTTCTACCAGGAAGGACCTGGTCCTTATGGCACAGGGACCCCTGCTCTCCCCAGAACCCATAACTCTCTCCTGCAAGAGACTGTCCTCTCCAGACCCAGCACGCCCCCTGCAGGCAGCTGACAGGCGTCCCTACCCAGATTGTCCTCCCTCCCTCTCTGTGCAGCCTTTCCCCAGCCTCTCTGCCCAACCTGTCCCCCCTACCACTCCCAACCCCGTCAGGAGTCTCCTGCTGACCATTGTGGGTCATGATGGCGAGTTGGGCCCCAGCGTCCTGCAGGTCACGCAGCCCACGCTCATATCCCTCGATGTAGGTATAGACGCGAGCAGCGAAGATGTGCAGCCTCACGTGGCTGTTCTGCAGGAATTCAACCAGTTTCGCGACACAGTAAGGGCAGGGGCTCCAGGAGATGTACCAGGTGAGTCTGTACTGCTTGTCCTGATCCAGGAGCCACGAAGGGAACAGATCCAGGAAGCACAACTCTGCATGACGGCGGGGTAACCAGGGTGTGTCCGCACCCTGAGCACAGAGGGGCGAGAAGAGGGATCTGTCAAGTCCTGTGAACCGGGAGGGGGCCAGCCTGAGGCAGGCGAGGCCCTGGCCTCCAGCACAGAAAGAGGGGCACGGCTCAGCGTCAGGAGGAATGCTGTTTGGGCGCAGGATCTACACGGTCAAAGGCAAGGAACTCAGGAATCACACAACATCAGCGTTCACAACGGGGACACACGGCAGAGAGGCCTCGTTCTGCACCCGCACACCATGGCTCCCGGGCTCTGAGACTGACCAGTCTCCGCTGAGCTTGTTGCCATTTCACTCACCATGGGATTGCATTAGCTTTGATTTTTAAATAAGTAAGTAAATACGTAAATAAATAAATAGCAGGGGACAGAGGGAGGAGGCCGCTGAGCCCCAGGTCCTGGGCCTGATGCCACACAGGGGGGTGCTTCCTGCAGGCTGGGAGGCTCTCCCTCTGCTCCCCGACCTCCAGCTCCCTCCAGGCACCAGCCCCTCCACAAGCTTCTCCTCTGGGCTCCCTCCACCCCACTCCCCGCCCTAGTGCTGAGCCCAAGGGTGAGACAACTCTGCCGGGAAAGGGAGGAGGCACCGAGGCAGCGGTGAGGACACACGGGGAGCGTCGTGTGGGGCTCACAGGTTGGGGGGACCAGGGGCCCAGGGCAGAGGGGGCAGCCAGGGCAGGTCTGAGCCCAGAGCCCTGGGGGCGGTGGGCGGGGGCCCGGGAGGCGTCCTGGGCTGCGGGCAGCGGGCAGTGCACTTGTGGGACCACAGCCTGCCGGCTCTCCCAGCAGGCACCGGAGGCCGCACCAGGGCGGCTCGGCTCTCTGGCCAGCGGCTGCCGGGCAGGGCCAGGGAGAGCCAACCCTTGTCCAGGTGTCTTTCCCTCTGCCTGGCCCTCCCCAGCGGCACAGCAGGAGGGACGGGCTGAGCCTGGAGGCCCTGGGACCCTGTGCCTGCCTCCTTAGGTGTGGGGCAAAGCTGCCCATCACAGCAGCTGGGGCCCAATGGACATTGCTCAGAGGACACCCCAACGCCATGGCAACCTTCCCCCCACGTCCCGGGGGCCCGCCTGCTGGGCCCTCACCTGGTTGCGCAGGTAGTCCCAGTGCTCCAGCATTGGGGTCCAGGCGTCGCCCTCCCGGACCTCCACCTTGTAGCACAGGTATGTTTTGTAAGCCCAGGTGTCACGGAAGTTTTCCTCGAAGGTGTTTACGTCCATCAGGCGTCTGTGGGCACAGGCAGGAGGAACCCAAGTCATGTGGCCCCTCTGGGACCACCCCGTTCTCCTCCCCTCGCCACCCACATCCCAGCTAGGCCCACAGGATGGCGTCCACTCACTTAGCTGGAGCGCCTGACCTCCCTCTCTGACCCCTGCGGGGGCTCCTGGGATGTCAGCCCAGTCCTGTGGTCAGGGTTTCCCAGGGAGCAGGGCAGGGGCTCAGAGCTGTGACAGGTCCCCTCCTGGCATCACTGTCCTGACCTCCCGCTGACCCAGCCCTGCCTGCTGCCGGCCATGGCGCTCTTTCCTCACGTCCTCTGGGCTAACCCAAGCCCCCGGAGCATCAGGGACAGGTG